>MU225685.1:0-24425 GCA_018584345.1 Thuja plicata | reverse complement strand
GTTTACCACAAAACCAACACTCTCCATTCCTACCTCTTGACTTTGATCGATTGGGTGATCTTGATTTTCTTTGATTGTAATTGTTATTGTAATTACTTCTATAATGGCTTCTTCCCCTTCTCTCGGTGCTAACCATGGTAAGAGCATCACTGGATGGGGTGTCTTTGTTACTTCTTCTCATAGCTTCACTAAGTAAAGTAGCAACCACTTCATCATAGACCAGCTTCTTTTTTGTGGAATTTGAAGTGCTGACCGCTGTAACTACGAGATCCCAACTGTCGGGTAAGGAACACAACAAGATGATGGCTTTGGCTTCATCGTCTTGTGTCATACCAATCAAGGTTGCTTGACATAGTAGAGTGTTCAAATCATTTATATGGTTCGACATTGTAGTCCCTTCTTTCATTTTCAGCTTGTAGAGTCTCTTCATGATGAAGATTTTATTTGCAGCCAATGCCATCTCATACATGTTTTGAAGTTTTTCCCAAACTTCTTTTGTTGTCTTTTCGTTCAAGACATTGAATAAGACATTTTGCGATAGTGAGAGAAAGATTGATGCCATCTCCTTATCATCGATACTCTTCCAATCTTCATCTGAAGTAGTAGCTGGTTTCTTAGTGTTAGAAATATTAATTTCTACTCCTAAGGTTTATTTAATCATATTCGTCATTAGATGTCTCTAGAATTTTAGGTTTAGGTATTTTGGCTATGTCGGCTGTAGTAGTTTCCAGAACTATGTATTTTCCAGAACTATGTATTGTCGGCTAATGTTAGATGTTTCTAGATTATTATAAACTTCCTATAAAAGGGAGTGCTATGTATTCATTTGGTGCATCAAAAGTCAATGAAATATAATTAATTTTATTGTGCCGCAGCACATTGTGTTCCGTGTCTTTTTATTATCGTATGCCTCTGCCCACCCATCACTTAGCTTTCCCTTCGAGTGCGATTGATAAATCTTGCTTAATCAGCAAGGAACGCATCTGCACTTTCCACAGGCTGAAATTCTTGCCTACAAATTTCTCCACTTTCGTATCCTCCATCTTTCCGAAAATTCAACCCAGATTTCCAACAGCACAACTTGTGCTCTGATACCAATTGAAAGGAATCGAATTGCGAAGAATAAAAATAGCAGATACAAACATAATCAATAAACACACAACAAGGAGATTTATCCTGGTTCACCAAAAGTGGCTACGTCCAGACTGCAGAGTATTGTATTAATACCAAAGCTCGAATTACAAATGACAAGCTACAGCAAATATAAAGACTCCAGCAACAATACAATGAAGAGTCTTCGGAATCAAAGAGTCACAATAAGAGACAAAAGACTGTTGGCCTTCAACTCTCAATAGACATTCCCTTTGGATATAATATATGTGCAGGTTTAATTGCTTACATGGTGAAGGGCATATGTGTACTCCTCCTATTTTCATTGCTCACGCGGGCTCCTTTTTCTCTTGCTGCAGGTAAGAATAGTATTTGCTTTCTGCTATTGATTAGTATTAATAAATGGTTTTAGAATTCATCCGTTGATGTTCTAAGGTTTGCATGTAGATGAGTGCAATTCATGTGAATGCGGTGGTGCTTACTTTGACTTAAATGCACTATAATATAAGAAATAAATTCAATGGGCTTAAATGTTCCACTTGATCAACTATTAAAATCGAGTGTAAAAGAAAGACATGAATTTCATTGTAAATTTAATTTTCTTAAATGTATTAACCATCAAAATCGAGTATAAAAGAGATGAATTTTAATAACTTTTTATATAGATAAAAACAAACCAGCTTATACACAAGCTCAACACTTCATACAAATCGTCAAGCAAAAGATGAATATCATCATGAAATATCAAACATTTAAAAGAATACATAAGAGTTCAATAAAGAAAAAAGAAATTATTAGTTAATTCTAATTACAGGAGAGGCGTAACCTTACAGTGGCATGCAACGCCTTATAGCAAGTCATCTAAAGTAACAGTGTGAGAAAAAAGAACTTTTTCAAATGCCAACACAACTTAAAACATTTCAAAATCCCATAAATGGTTTGATGGAATATATGTTAGTTACAACATAGCAATGTACCGTGAGTACCCATTATTCGAAATTAAAGATTGCTGGTCACCACCACACAAAATATGATTTTACTCATTATTTGAAATGGTTAATTAAATTAAATTAAGATCGTTGCTGAGAAGCAGTTTTATTAATGTAATTGATGAATACGAAGGGATTAAAATGGGACAGGAACATTTTTTTCCCATTTCTAGTGTCTTATATTAGAGCAGATACGCTTATTGGTTCTAATTAATTGCAGAAGAAAATTATATTCATTTGTTTGCAAACTAGAGCAGCAGATCTACTTTTAGGTTGGAATTTGTAAAGGCTGCGACCTCGATAAAGGTGCCACATCAGCAATATCCACAAGACAAGGGAGTCGGTCAACTAGGTCAATGTCGAACCCTCATATTGACAACCAAAGAATGCTTATTTCAAATTATAGTGAAAAGGTACATGATTTAAGCAACTTGTCGAATAGAATAAATGTGTTTACAACAAGGAAAAGGCGTCGAACACACTGTCAAAAACACCCAATACATCACATTTCATAAAACATTAAAGGAAATAGAGATTTACAAGAGTCATCAACTGACTGCCATAAGAGTGCAATATAAATACAAAAGACCAATGGTCAATACAAGGATCCATAATATGCTATTCATGATAACCTTCGGGACAGGAGCTCCAGAGACCTGCTACACACAAAAACATGAGGGCGAGAATATTGTAGAAGTGCGTTTCCACCCTACCACGAAGCAGTTACTCTTCCCCAGAATCTTTCCTGACATGAAAGATACCCAGCCCAGCTCGAGGTAAACTAAACAAGAAAAATTGAGAGGAGTAATGGAATTGGTGCACATAAATTTATGAACTTTAAATAATAAAATAAAAGCATTCCAATGCCTTAGCAAAGAAAACATCCTTCTCTATGTAGTCTAATCATTGACAATTTCTCATTTCTATCTCATATAGAACAACAAGAGATTATTCCAAAAATATAACCGTGCAATTAGTGCTATAATGGAGGATTACCGAAACTCATGGAATATCATACTCTTTGTCTTTGAATTACACATATAAGTATATCAAGGAATCCAAAACATTTCCTATATATAAATATTCATTTCATAACTAAGATAGGACATTCAAACAGAGTTCATGAAACCCAAATGCAAATCCACAAAAATGCTCAGTCATGCAGAAGTTATCATATTCCTAACAAAAGCTAACAAAAGCTATCATGTTGCCCAAGAATAGTTATACAATAGAAATCATCACCCTTCTAATGTCAATACAGAACACCTCAAGTTCTCAATTCCAACTCATATAGGAAAATCAAAGATAACTCACGAAGTTCAACTATGCATTTAGTGTTTAGAATAGGGGTTGTCGACTCACAATACTTGTAAAAGTCTATGTGCTTTAAAACATCATAAGGAGTAAAAAAGACTCATAACATTTCCTAAATAGGAACATTTATTTCTTGACTGGAATAAATCAATCATACATGTGGTTTGTTTAAATACACGAGAATAGAAGTTCCACCATTTGTCCTGGAGATAACATTCACCCAGATTTTTATCTTCCAATTACACATAATTATTTAAACATAATACTAAACATATCAATCCCAATGGTGTTTCAAGAACCTAATTCATAAGTAACTACACAACAAAATCTCAAACGCCATGACAAAACTATCTAATAAATTTTCATGAAGATGCATTGACGTTTCCCAATGAATGATAGTATATAGTTTTCTTCATGGTTCCTCACCATTATCTAATCCATTAACCAAATCTTTCAAAGCAAAAGAATGATTCCATAAATATATATACATGTAAGGTAATGCTGAAGAAATGAAAATGGCATGCACCAAAAGTCATGTTGACACAGTGTTGTTAGTAAATCCATAGACAACGCTTGGAAAATCACAACCTCAAATAATGATTAAAGAAAAGAAATGAGGCGTAACCATTTAACACCAAATTGGGAAGTTTCAAAAAAAAACACACGATAGACACCACAAGCAAATACGCTGCCTATCGGTTTCAAGGCATGACAAGAGAACAGAGACATGGCTCGAGTTCGATAGGTGATATAAGGATACATTCCCAACTGCCAATCCTCGCATTTTCAAGAGTTCACATCCACGCAAGGAGCATGAGGCATCATCTCGCGCAAAGGAAGGAGATGAGAAAATAATGGTAAAACAGAATTCAAGAGTTACGCCACAGCTAGCCCATTCCAGTCATAACGAAAACATGAAGATTACAAGATGCCAAGTAACAATAAAACAAAACCAAACTCACACAATACATGGAGTCCAACAACTCAGTGAATGAAAAAAAAGCGCAGAAAGGAGTCATCAATCAGTAAAAGAGAGTTGCAGCTCGCGCAGGGCAAAACAAGAATAAATAAACGTGCTCCCACGAAGGAAGAAGCTACATCCCCATAAAACCACACAGTTTTAAACACAAACAATGGCATGGTTGGAGCAGTATGGCGATGGTAGGAGGTAGCATGAGTCTCAGCCAACTTAGTTGTGAAACAAGGGTGGATTAAAGAAATGGTACTAGGAACTAGAATATAACTGAAATACCAATCGTTTAAACTATAATTCATTATGATACATAATCCCACGCATGCAAAAACTTCCAAGATTATGATAGAGTTTGCAATGCCAGGTAGCTAACAGAACTTGCAGAAACTTAAGGAAAATTAAGCATAATGATCTTATATCGGGTACACTATCTATGCTTATTACACAGGCTCATTACTCTATAGCATAAACAAAAAGGAATGACACATCTTTCATATCAAAATCATCGATACAGCAGCAAGAGAAAAATACACATCAATCCAAGAACATCGTCCAATAACCAAGATACAAGATTTTTTGGGTTGAATTTATTAACACTACCGTCTATTCCGATAAAAGAAGTTCTTTGATTTATCTTGGTTCTTCCTTGATATAACATTACACTGACAATATCTCTAAAGATAGGAATAGCAAAGCATACTTGGTAGGATATGACAGAGAAGAAAGTAATTTTGAGGAAAGAAAAGTGTAGGGTGAGTGCGTTATGAAACCTGGTGTTTGTTAAGTGCCCAAATGTTTTCCAGCTGCAGCTCCACCAACCCAGTTTGTACGTGCTGATTCTTGCCAGTACTCCCCAACCGTATTCTTCTCCTTTTCTTAGGTTCCTGTCTTCGCATGTAAAAACCCCTTTTTCCATTTTCCTAGAATCGCTAATTAACAAATCCCCTTCCCTGAAAGCTCTCACTCCCTGAGAATTCAAGATCAACAGCCTTGGCATTCTCAATGGTAACCACAATCAACCACCAACAAACATACTCAGTCTCCACTCCACTCCTTTGTTCACAGTCACAACTCTCCACAACCCAGAAGACTCATCATAGGAAGAAGATTCATTGAACTCAGGACACAGATGAAATCTCGCAGCATACTGCTCCAAATACTCAATGAACTGGTATTTGTCAGGGTAAATAGAGAAATCTTCAGGAAATGGCATTAATGGTAGCTCACAGATCTGTTTGGGCAATGAAGCTTGAATCTGTCTCAAGTCCTATGCCGCCATAACGAAGCTATGCAATCTGCTCTTTTCAAATTCACACAGGGTACTCCCTTTACATGCAAACAAGCAACAGTTGGAAGCCCGGAAGCTCCTACAATACCATTTTTCCAAATCCACAAGTGCGACTATGTGGTGTTATGTTAAGCGAGCCCCCTCCCAAAATAGAAAAACCATTATCTCTTAACTTCCCTCGCTTTTTTTCTAAAACTATTTCATTCCTATGTAGATGTAAGATATGTGAAAGATATTCTAAATTTTATTAAAATAAATTTGAAATCTAATTTATTTTTTCACCAATAATTAAAGAACCGAAAAAATTGGGTTGTGACAGAATTGATTGTAGAAGATTGTATTGAGCTGTAAGATAGATTTCATCTTCCAAATGAATATTTTGTTTTAATCTAATTTACTTTTAAATTTAGAAAAAACTAAACTTTAAATTTAAATGTAGGACATTGAAGCTTAATTTTTAGGCTGCTAGCATTAACTAGAACTATATCCATTCCAGAGGGCTATCAATCACAGGTAACCCTACATCTTCGAAGATTTGAAAATTGTGTGTTGGTTTTTGTTTAATGATTGAAAATATCTATAGCTTGTGCAATGATTTTTGTTTAATGATTGAAAATATTTGTAGCTTGAATTTTAATTAGTGTTAAAGGTTGATTTGCATGTTAAGTACCTGTATTACACCTTAGGCTTTGTTGAAGTGTCTGGTGAATATAATTTTACTTTCAATGTCACCTTCTTTTTTAGCATGTAAATTTTAGGCTAGGTCTGTTTGATATAAATTAAATAGTGATAGCGTGTAAATTTTAGGCTAGGCCTGTTTGATATAAATTAAATAGTGAAATCTTAGGCCAATAATGTTTTTGTTCCAGGAAAAAAGATTGAAAAAAAAGCCTATTAATGTCATGATTGAATGGAAGCTTTAGAGACAACCCTTCAAAAATATGATGGGTTTGCTGTATAGCGTATATCAAATTTCCAATGTTCATAAAAGTACTATGAAATAATTTTCCATACAAATCTCATACTATAAATAATATCAAATTGAGGTGGGTAGTCTAGAAAATTCTGTAGTACACATGAGCCCAGTTACAAGATGATTTAGTGGACTCCCTGCAAAGCCAAATTAATGCAATTCATAAAAGCACTTTCAAAAACAATGTTATAGATGTCAAACTCCATTATAAATCAAAAATCAAAAGGAACAACAGTGGGAAGTCAGAGAATAATACATTTCATATAAAACAAACAATTATTATAGACTGTTTCAAAACCAATATTATTTGGTTTATTTCTAAATTATAATTAGGCTTTCCATCGAATAGTTGATCTAATGGGAAAAGAAGAATGAGGAAAGGAGGAGTTTCGGTTGTAGGGAAAGGAAAATTCTGAGGTCCTGTAGAATCAAGACATATTCCGCAATGGGTGTTTTAGAATGGGATATGGGTGGACAAAGCTCTAATTTCCAGAAGGAATCTTGGAAATGGCAGGCAAAGGAGGATTGTTAGAATCACTGAGTGTTGTATGAATTCAGAAGGTTTCAAATGGTAATATCATGGAACTAAAGGAACACAGATTCAAGAAAGTAGAGCTTAGACACCTTCTCCAGGGGAAGAACAAAAAGGCTTCAGAAGCCTTTCCAGTAAACATAAGGACATCTTATCTTTATTGTTTGATCCCAATCTCACTCCTATATTTCCCCCGACTAAAGCTGGGAGACCAATCAATCCCCCTTTACGGAAGCGGGCCTGGTCTAATATCCATTGGGAGATCCACAAACAAAGAGCTCCAGTTTTTCAGAAATATTAGGAAAAGGGATAACTTTTCAAAGTACAATAAAATATCTCACAAAAAAAGCACATCCATTTACAAATGAAGGCCTATTCACACTCCTAAAGAGAGTTTGTTGTTATTTCAATTGGAGCAGAAGAGGGATGCAACATTGGCTCAGACTCGAGACACTAATCAACATGACTCCCAGTTGGAGTTAAATAAAAGACCAACAAAGGTCGGTCTTTCCTACATAAGTCAAGAGGAAGTCCCCATTACTTTCTCTATGGAATATCTGGCTCAAAGAAGCCATTTCCTGGTTCAATAGGCATTCATATGAAAATTTTGGAATGTAGAATTAACATACTCTCAGTTCTCTTCTTGGGCATTTTCCAAATGGACTAATATTCTTAGAATTGAATCTCTTGATACGGAGCTTGGATATTATCTTGTCATCTTTAAGGATAAGATTAGTAGAGATAACATATTTAAGATAAAGGCTTAGTTTTATAACAACTCTGGGCTACACATGCAATTATGGACACTGAACTTTGTGAGCTCCACAAATGTGATCAAGTTCATACCAAGGTGGATATGTTTTAATAATCTCCCTATGGAATACAGAGATTCTAAATCTCTCCAAATCATAGCAAATAATATGGGAATTTATCTCAGACACCAACATTTCCATATCTTGGCTACAACATGGATATGCCTACTTATGGATCTCACTAACGATTTACCAAGATCGCTGAAGATCAAGTCCAAATTTGGGACGTGGGTGCAACTTATATCCTATGAAAACCATGGGATCCCCTCTGATGAAGTGCATAACCAAATGACACAGCTGGAGTTAACAAACATGCAGAGAAAGGCTGGCGGTCTTTAGGACTCAATATCTGTCAATGCAACACTGATAGATACAGACCCACACACATTTTCTTTACATCAAAGTTGGGATCAGAGTAATAGAGATATCAACAATCATAGGAACTCAACATCAACTCTTTTTCCCAAGGTAGGAATTCTAAATAGATCATTTATGGTTAGTAGAATAGGCATCATGGAAAATTATAAAGAAATCATGCAAGTTTTCCTTTGGTTTTTATATTGGAGAAATATGGGCTCTACTCATATGAAGGCAAATCCAAAAGCTCTTCTTTTGGAACCTCAAATATCACATTGCAACAATATTCAGGATAGTCTGGATCCTCAAACTACTGAATGCACACGTCTTTCAGGAATCATTAATAGAGACATGATTTATCAAGGTACTCTCACAATACAGTTACCCACAAATGCATTCACATTTGAAGATAATTCTTCTCGATTATCTCGATTCAATCCCAAGGTGGCCGAACAATTACTAACACAGTGGTTTAGAGAAGTCCAAGCAGAAATGATTTCTAATTTGGCTGATCAAGTTATGGAGGAAGAAACTTTCCTACCTTAGCATGCAATGACTCAGTTGGATCACACAACAAAGGAACATTTTATCTCTACAGTTTTTCAGTTAGTCTCAATGGACTTGCAAGGTGATGACATTCTACAAACTAAGATAAATGATTTATGGGTCATTGCAAAGACATGTTTAAACAAAGGCTCCACTCTAGAAAAGAAGGTAAATCAAAATTGGAAGACTCACACATCTCCATCAAAAAGGATGAAAGAAAATAGTGACTTTGACACCTCCAATAACAGCTCAAGAACTAGGAAATCCTCAAGAATTAGGGAAAAAGAGTTAAGGCAGATCAACTCTGGAAAGGGAGAAAAGATTAAAAAGTCAAAATTTAGAAGTAGGATTAAAGGTGGGATCATCCCTCTAAAATCATTTGATAAAAATAAAGATGCGGTGAACTTCGAGAAAGCATCGTAAAAAATGGCAAGTTTGGAAAAATTTGTGTCTGATGATCTAGATATTGCTTCTCCCATCTCTCCACGAATACAAGCAATTTATGAAATTTTTGGAGGCTCTGATCATAGATACATAAAAAATAGCAATATCCCAACTTCATTTAATGAAAGACTCCAAGAAGTGGATTATGTGGAAGAAGAAGACATGTGGAACTCTATTGAAGGAATGGGATTTTCTAACTGCCAAACACCAGACATTTCTCAAGAAAAAACTTTGGGTGGTTTGGAATGTGATGAAAATATTTCTCTGGAGAACTCTTCTTATCTACCCCTTTCTCACCTAGGCCTCCAAATGTCTGCTATCAATAGAACAAGGGCCGATTGCGGAACATTTAAGAAAAAAAGTAAAGGGAGGAAATCCTTGGCTACATTAAGATCAAAAGATGGAGAGGACTTAGATCAAGCAAAAATTACTGAATATCTAAAAGCAAGGAAGGGGAAGTTCCTTCCCAAGTCACAATGAAGGTTCTCTCTTGGAATGTTAGGGGCCTTACTGCTCCTAAAAAGTAGTGTCTAGTCAAACGTTGTATTTTGATGGCTAAACCATCTATAGTACTCATCCAGGAAACAAAATCGAATATAGAGTCATTATCTATTTTCTCCAAATCCCTTGGAGACTAGTTGCTGGAGGGATTTGATGCATCAGGCTTGTCTGGGGGAATTTCCATTATGTGGAACCCAAGACTTGTTAAGGTCACTATTTCAAAGAAAAAATCAAATTGGATGAGTGGTGAGGTTAGATGCTTATAGTCAAATCTTCAGTTCAATACAATAAATGTATATGGACCCAATCTAAGAAAGGGTAAACAGGAAGTATGGAAAGATTTAATCAAGCATTTTTGTGACTTAGAGAATGAGAACACTCTCATGGGGGGAGATTTGAATGCAATTTCTCACCCTTAAAAAAATTTGGGTGGTTCGCAAAGGGAATCTCAATCTCAATCAGACTTTAAAGATCGGCTCCAAGCGAAAACCTTGATGGAAATTGAACTTGAGAATGAGAAATTTACATGGAATAAAAAAGAATGGGTCCTACCAACATAGAATAAAATATTGACAAGTTCTTTTTCAAAGGGGATTTCTCTCTTTTCCCCTTTGATCTCAAAGCATCCATTTCCCCAACCTCTGGTTCAGACCATTTTCCCATTCAGATGGAAATTCTTGGGTAAAATAAACCATTGCATTGTCCCTTCAAATTTGAGAATATGTGGCTGAAAGATAATAGATTTCTAAGTTTATTCCTAGGGTGGTGGTTAGAATGCAGGCCAAAAGGTTCAAAATTTTTTTGTTTTATATCTAAACTCAAATATATAAAATAGAACCTGCTCATATGGAACAAAGCACATTTCAATAATATCTTCTCCTCCAAAGTGGAGATAGAACAGAAACTCAAAGACCTGAATGATATCATCATGTAGTTAGGTATGTATAAGGAGAGATTCGACCAGGAATGAGATATTTTAAGAGAACATGAAGATATACTTGCAAAGGAAGAAATTTTTTGGAAGAAGAAATCTAGAGAGAGCTGGTTAGAAGCAGGGGACAAAAATACAAAATTCTTTCACAACAATACAAAACATCATCGAATTGCTAATAGGATTCTTCAAATTACCAAGGAGGATCGTACTCTCACTTAGGATCAAAAAGAAATTCAAAAGGAAATAGTCAGTTTCTACACAAAATTGCTAAATTATTATGAGGTTTCTCACTTTGCAGCTCAGGAAGATCTTCTAAGGGATATCCCAAAGCTCATATTTGATTATGATAAATTCATGCTTCTTGCAAAATTTACTGAGAAGAAAATCAAGGAAACGCTATCACAAATGGCTCCTGGAAAAACTCCTGGTCTGATGGCTTCCCTCTGAGCTTCTTCCTATATTGCTGGTCCATATTGGGGAAGGAACTCATGAAGGCATTGGAGGCTGGAAGGTCTTCAGGTAGATTTCTAACTGAAATTAATAACACATTCATATCTCTTATTCCTAAGAAAGAAAATGCTTCATGTATGGATGAATTTAGGCCAATTGCTTTATGTAATACTGTATACAAAATTCTATCTAAAGGTTTGGCTTGTAGATTAAAATTTGTGTTAAGAAATATTATTGGGGAAGAAAAAACAAGATTTGTACCAGGAAGGTCAATACTAGATGGCATAATTGTTGCCCAAGAGGCCATCCATTCTATCTAATGTAATAAACACCCTAGTATGATAGTAAAATTTGATATTAAGAAGGCATATGATAAAGTTGATTAAAGGTTTTTAGACAAATGTATGGAAAATTTTGGCTTCTCCAAAGCTTGGATAAACCTCATATATTATTGCATATCTACTCTGAAATTCTCCATCTTGATCAATGGGTCTCCTGCGGGCTTTTTTTAAGGAACTAATGGCATTCGGCAGGGTGATCCCCTTTCTCCTTTTCTTTTCATCATCATGGCAGAAGCATTAAGACGCAGATTCATCAATCATCAAGACCAAGGTTTGGTTCAAGGGGTGGAAATCACCTCTTTGGTCAAAACTGTCACTCATCAACAATTTGCTGATGATTTACTTCTATTTGGAAAAGGTAACTAAACAGAGGCATAATACATGAAAGATATTTTAGATAAATATTCATTGGCGTTAGGGCAAGAGGCCAATAAAGAGAAGTCAAAAATATACTTTCTTAACACAAGGAGAAAAGTTCAGCAGGACATCCAAAGGGTCTTAAAGTTTAAAATTGGATCCTTTCCTTGCCAATACCTTGGCATACCAATAGATAAAACATTAAGGACTGACTCGGCATGGAAACACATCTAAGAAAGACTGGATAGGAAGATGGATGCTTGGAAATCTAAATGGCTATCTTTGGCTAGGAGAGTGGTTCTGATAAAATCTACTTTAGCTGCTGTCCCTATTTGTCTTTTGTCGTGCCTATCTCTACTTGTGGGGTGTTACATGAATATAGCTAAAAATTTGAGAAAATTATTTTGGCAAGGCACATACACTAAGAGAAAATTCTCTCTTATTTCTTGGGAAAAGATTTGCAAACCAATAGAGGTAGGAGGAACAGGGATTAAGGACCCGCTCTTGGAGCAAAGCTATTTTCAAAAATTCTAAAAGAAAGGAATCTTAAAAGGGTTGGAATTCTCAGAGGAAAATACTTTCATCATCTAGATGATGCAAATGTAATCAGAGCATCCAACCTTCCTAGAGGTTCCAGAATTTGGAATTTCATCTACAAATCAAGAGGAGTTATAGAAGAGAACATCTCTTGGAACATTAAAGATGGGTCTTCTACCAGATTTTGGGACGACTCTTGGGGTGGAGATCCTTGCATTAACCAAAGGTTAGGTTAGGACAATATTAGCAGGATCTGTTCAGAGGAATGGGGCCTGTTGGTTAAAGACTACATAGATCCAGATTCTCATAATTTTTTGATTGGCTCTTGGTAGTGGAAGAAATTTGAACTTCTTAATATTGACCCTCAGGAACTTAGTGCTTTGAAAAAGATCATTAAAGACAGATCCTTTCTGATCAAAAAGGGGAAGGATGAATTAATTTGGAATGGCTCAAAAATAGGGGACTATAAGGTGAAGGATGGATATAAGATCCTCTCTGCCACTCCTTCTAAATAGAAACCTCAAGTTTATAGAGAGTTATGCTAGAACAAAATTTGTCTTCCTAAAGCAGGGATATTTTCCTAGGCAACAATTCAAGGAAGGATACTGACAGCCAATTGGTTTACAAAAATGGGATTTTATGGTCCCTCTAGATGTGTGTTATGCCATAGTGATGAAGAGGATACAGATCATCTACTATTATCACGCCCCTTTGCAATGGAATGCTGGAGATGGTTATGTGCTAAACTGGGCTAGTCCTCTACTCTCCCCAATGACATTCTATCTCTTTCTACTTTGTGGCCTCAACTCTACAATGAAAGTTTATGTGGTAACTTATGGATTATATTTCCATCCATTCTAATTTGGGAGCTATGGAAAGAGAGGAACAAAAGGATGTTCCAAGACATATCACTAGAATTTGTCTCTATTCGAAGGAGGATTGAGGCATCCATTGTGGAAGTCATGAATGCTAGGATCTAATTACACAGTGCTCAACACAAGTCCTAAACTTGCTGGGATGACCTTATGTTCAAGAATTGGTTTGGGTTAAAACTTCCTTTAACAATTGGAAAAGGTGTCAAAGCTACTGCTAGCCTTAGAACTAATTGTAAATGGAGGCCCCCTTCTTTTGGATGGAGTAAACTGAACTTTGATGGTGCTTCAAAAGGCAATCCAAGGCCTTCTGGAGATGGTTGCATTATTCATTTGGATGAGGGTAAAGTAATGGCAAAATTGGCAAGCCCATTGGAATGTGGCACAAGAAACATGACGGAATTCAAGGCATTACTCCTTGGTCTATCATTGGCATTCAAATTAGGGCTTAACAAGTGGAAATCAAAGGAGATTCATTTATCACTATTAATGCAGTTAGAGCTGGAACGGCTCATAATTGGAAACTGTAAGCAAATTTGGAGGTCATTTTAAACTTAATTAAAAAAATTGAATCATCAACGGTCAATCATATTTATCGGGAAGGGAATGCTTTGGCTAATGACTTGGCTAACATAGCTACTTCGGGGGAATGCATTAAATGAATTTGCTAATCCATTATGAAACTCGACAAGGAATTCATTAGAACCTTGGGTTTCCATTTAGTGGCACGACGGATGATAGATTGTCTTTTCATCCTTAATTCACAATATAGCCATGGTCGTTGCCAAAGTGTTTGTTGGAGTTGAAAAAATAGCTCTTGACATCTCCATCTGGCCGATTGAGATTTAGATTAATGGTGCAAGTATGCTCATTATCTCAATCTCTTGCATGGATCGAAAGGCTCCTTAAATGCACATCTTGTCTTTCTGGAAAGAATTGTACTGAGGTACCTTTTCATGCAACCCCTAGCAGAAGGATGGGATAGATGAAGTGGTAGCATTGGGTATTGACATTTATCAAATTTATGAGACAACGAGTCATTCATTGCTGAAGGTAGATCATGGGTTTAGTGCAAGTGAGGGGTTGATTCTTCTCCAAGATTTCTCTTTTATGTTTGTCAGCGAGATTATTAATATTATAGCAAGCTAGAGGACTTGTTTGTTTGGATAATTGGCAGCATTATAGTTTTCTCTTCCGCCTGTCTGTAACACTATTAAAAACATCAATATGGATACTTTTATCAAATTCGATGTGGTTGTAGACCATGTTGTTTTTGATACTCCTGTCTCTTTTAAACATCTCTCGGATGTGTGTATCTACCATCATCTCATGGTTTTCCATGTGGTGAGGAAAGTTTTGGGTTTTAATTTTTTACACACAAATCAAAGATACAGGGTCCTTTCTGACATTTGCACAAGATTCCTAGCAAGCATTTTAGTGGCAGGGGCCTCCAAAAACTTAGCAGAAGATATGTGTGACAGACTGTTGTATGGAAAATTTATTATAGATTTACACAATGTTGTTCTTAATATAGATGTGGAATTGACTACTCCTTTTCCTTAGGATCGAGCTTCATCCATGGCGGTAGGAAAACCTTTCCCTAGCTTCGCAATAGGTGCTTAAAGGAATTTTTATGCTGGGCCTCCTCACCATCTTTTCATTCTCTGGGGATGGGAGTGGGAGGACCAACATGTGCACCTTATGATGATGAGAAGAGGACTAAATTTTCTTTCCAAATTTCTGGGCATAGAGGATGGGTTGTTTTCTCTGTTTGGGGATGATTTAGATGAAAATATCCCTTGGGTACACCGATTTAAGTATGATGAGAAACTGAATGGGCTGGGTAGTCCAATTTCATCTGATATAGATATCGAAGGCGAAGAAATGGAGGAAGACTCAGATGAAGAAGATGATTCTGAGAAAGAGATTGCAGATGATTTTGAAGATGTTGAGGGGATGGATACGGCTGCGGTGGACGACTCTGAGCTTGAGGAGGTCTCTCCGAAGGAAGATTATATGGATGGAAGTGGGGACTCACATCTAGCTGTGAGCTCCAAATCGAACTCTGATATGATACCACCTCTCCCTCTGATTGAATTTTCAGAGATAAGTTAATTTTGGGCGAGATAATGTCAATAATTTTTGTTGTTTATTATCAAATTTCGTTATGCTTAAGATTAAATTGGGATGAGCCTTGGTGCTTCTGTTTTGGGGTTCAAAATCCTCTTGGTAGGATTGGGTTATGAACCAGGATACAATTATCTTTTATGTTTTATTTTTTCCTACTTTTATGCCTTCTTAATATTAATACAAAAACTCGGCTATGGCCCCTTAATGATCAAAAAAAAAAAAGGCTTTCCATCAATATTTCTAATAGCTCTTTAGTATTATGATGATGAATCATAAAGTATGATGTAACAGATTGATTAAAAAACTAAATAAAATAGAGAAACCTTAGGCAAATATTTGGAATGGTGGAAACAATTGATACCTTTGTTGACCTCCATGAAACCTGCAAAAAAATGTCATTGAACATAAGAAATGAATAGGGTTTTTGTCTTAAAAAAAGAAAATTGTGAGTCAATAGTTAGAATAATAAGACCCATATTTATCCATAACAAATTGGCAAATTTCTCACAGTAAGGAGTTAATATTTCCTCTTCCACTCCTCCACTTATGCAACCAAATGAAATGATTTTTTTAAGCGGAAAGGCTTTCTATAGTTGCATCAATGTTCAATGTAAACATTTGGCCTTTCTAATAAAGAGTGACTGTCTTATAATGGAATAATGAAATAATAGCGGTTATAATTTTTTAATATTCCTGATACCATGATCAGTTATTATGCCAAGAAGAGTGTACATGAACAATATTTGATTCGTATTCTGTTAGTTACATAACTGCACAAAGTAATTAACTGCTCAAAGTAATGATCGGTTATTACACTGAGAAGAGTGTACATAAAAAAAATTGATTCGTATTCTGCCACTGAGAAGAGTGTACATAAAAAAGAATTGATTTATATTCTGCCAGTACATAACCACACAAAGTAATTAACTGCTCCAAGTAATGATCGGTTATTATGCTGAAAAGAGTATACATAAAAATAATTGATTTGTATTGTGCCAGTTACATAACCGCTCAAAGTAATTAACTGCTCAATTGATATTTAGTGTACTAATTCTGAATATCCATACAATTTTGTGAACTAGAAATATTGTCAAAAGTCTTCCTTCAATAGGAATATGGTATAGTAGGATTTGGTCTCGTAGCTATAGCCTATGAATTCACAGGGCCAGTGGTGGAAGTGGATGATCATGGTGGAATTCACACAACCGTTATTATTTACAGTTTGTTAATTTTTCATTCAATGTTTAATGGAAAAGGATGAAGGTACTACAATAGATTATACTGAATTGTTTTGGTGATTTACACTGATACAATTATTTTAGATACTAGGTTTCCTTTCCATTATTTGGGGATTTGCGGAATTATTTCAATAGGGTTATGAATTTCGATTGGAGCACACACTACTACTACACAATATTTTAAGACATTTAATTAAGATGAAATTAAATTTTTATCTTAAATATATAAGTTATTATTTTAATTATTATAAATAAGAAAATAAATTATTATTATTGTCTTAAAGTAAAACTAAAGACATAACATATCTATGCATTTTCATTTAAGCGTAAGAGGCAGACGAGGGTGGGAAAGACATAACAAGATCGACCATGAATTTTCGATTATGTAGGAGGCAGAGCCGGAGGGCGAGAGCTGGTGGAAGTAAATTTTTGGAGAAAAATAAGAGACTTTTGAATAAACCTTTATGTACTCGATGGAGATTCATGTTCATTTCAGTACTTTCAAAAACTCATCTGGTAAGGTCTTGCACACCACAAAAAGCCCTTGAAATGGATTGGCTTCTATTTCGTCGTTCTTTATAGTGGATGACTATGGCCTGAAGAATGAGAATAAAACTTCCTGAGCCTTTGGCCTTCCATTACAGGTCTAGGGTTCAAGTAACCACATGCACCTAGTTTGATTTGTACAAGAGTCACCTCTGTTTTGATTTCCCTCAGAATTTTTGCTTGATCTTTTTTGAAACTTCGATCAACATGACCTACAAAGGAGATTAAACTCGATTTCACTCTTGCGACCTCTGAAAGGTTAGCGCTCAGACAATGGTAAGATTTTAGGGTTTATATTTCCTTTTTCTTTGATTTTTATTTTGCATACGATACTTTTATAGGTCGAGTTTATTCCATTATGTCTTTTACAAAATTTGAATATTTTCATAGGACTACCAAATTCACAAAAGTTTGTACCAAAAAATTTTAACCATATGTCTTCAAATATCTATGAAGAACTCTATGTGAACACCAATTTTGAATTTAGAGATCATACTCCAAGTAATTGGATATTTCCTGACATGTAGTTGTATGTTCTTGGAAAAGATTTGGGATTTCAGGTGAATTTTTGAGTGCAGTAGGATTAACAATCTAGGCACTGCAGTTGGGCCAAGAATATTGGGCTTCCCTACAACAACCATAAATGCTTGTACTCTAACATCGACTATGACCATTTTGGGCTCATGGGTTTATTTTATTTCATCCATCTTTCTTGCGGTAGAGATTTCTTATGCTATCACAAAAGACAGGGGACTAGAAGAGGTGAATTTTACTGGCTTAACAAACCATACTTTGGGATACAATAGGAAATTCTTGGTGTAGTGGTTTTGCAATTTTGAACCATGCCATTTTGGTTGCGTGTTGTTTACTTGGGTTCCCTTTTTCAAACACGGATGCCCATTTTGTCCTCTTTAGTGGCTTGTGACGCACTCCCTGTCATAGTTGGGGGGCTTATAGGATTAGCATCCTTTAAGGTAATTGATGGTGTGAATATGGTTTTGTGTCCTCTTATTGTCACATCTATTTCTTCACTTGTGGGAGTGGGAGTATTTGTAAAGAGACACTACATATTATATTTTCTCAAGGGTAAAAGTACAAACATGTGTCACACTTTTATAAAGGAAAAAGTCCACAACACGCAAAATTTTCAACTTTAATGACATAAAAATGGAATTTGTGCTTAGAATTTGAGGATGATGTAAACTGATGAAATGTGTAAAACTGGATGAAGTTTATGTCTATAAATTTTTTAAAAAAATTTGAACATGAATTGACATAGTTTTTTAATTTTTGAAGTCCATTTTCTAATTGCTAAAAACTGCTAAAAATATAGAGTCTAGTTCCCACCAAACAAGTATATAAAAATAATATATTTTTCCTTTGATTTCAAAATATGTTATAAATAAATTTTATAGCTAGTGTTGAAAAGAATAAAGATTGGTTTTCAATGTATATTTTCTCCATTATAACTGCTCAAAGTTGAACTTATCTGAATCAACAATTTTCATCTCCCACCAAATTTCCCCTATCAGATCTACACCATTCAGAGAAAAAGTTACATATTCTTGAAGAGGACTCTCTCCTCTAGTCTTAAATATGATTTTTTTAATATGATTCACTATTTTTTTATTTATTTGAAGCAACATCTTCTCGAATGTTAAAATACCTACTTGTGTTTTGAAATTATAATATATTAGATATAATCAAAATACTATAAAATTTATATGACAATAATCTTGACTCTGAGCTCTACAAAAGAGAGTTTTTTATATTTTTTAAAAATATCAATAAAAAGATTAGGGGTTATTGAAACATCGCTTTTCTGAAATAATTTTATTTCTTTGGTAATTGGACCCAAATTAGTATAAAGCATGCATTTAATAGACATTTCCAATTGGAAAAGTTGAACCACTTATCTAACATAGCTGGAATGAATCTAGCTAGACCATATGTTTGACGAAAATTAATTTTTAGTTAGAAATACTCAAATTTAGCTGTGCTGATAAGATATCCTAAAACGTGACACAATTTTGTGCTTTTAACCTCAAACATTTAGTGTGGGTTCTAGATGTTCTTATACATGCTTTCCCGGTAGCTATGCTCACACTATGGTTTCATGTCATAATAATCTTTCTGGAAACTCCACTAGTAAGACCTTGGGAAACAAATTTCCTCAATCATCCATAGAAAGTGGTAGTGTTGGAAGTAAAAATGACATTTTATATGTTGAAACTGTACAATTGTCTAAGAAATTTGAAATCAGGAGAAGCCTTGATGATATGCCTTGTTCTAGGTCCTCCCACTTTTATTTCAACCTTCCTCCCTAGAGTCTTTTCAGCAACACTTGATTTGTTGGGGTATATTCCATTAATGTAGCTTCTAAAATTTACTCAAGTAGCTTCCTTAATCTATTTGCTGCAAGATTTATAATTTTATTGGTTGGTTCTAGAACGAATGCAAAATTGACATCTGTCCCAAATAAAAACACAAATGGAAAAAAAATTAAAATGTGGTTGAATTGATTAGCTATAGCAACACAAAATATTATTTGCATAAAATTAACCATGGTTTATCTAACTATTTATTTGTACAAATCTCACATAGTTGTTATAAAATAGTCACCCAAACACAATGAGAAGGGGTAAACAAAACCTAGTGACAAGGAAATGAAAAATTGTAACATTGAACTAAAACCAATGTTGTCATCTCATCTATGATTGCAATTTCAACATTTCTATTGTTTTGCCTATTCCTACAAATAAGAACTAATTTATCAATAGAATAATTCTACATTGGATGTTTGTTCCTATGGATTTATAGAAAAGTGAATTCCTTAGTTGCAATTTCTCAATAAAACTAGATCTGCTTGGCATAATAAGAACACATACATTAATTTTAAAAATTGTTTGAAAAATAACTAAATCGGTACCTTCAATAGCTTCCTTTTAGTAACCAAGCATTTCTATTGTAGTTCCTCTTCTTAAATATGCTTTCATATTCTACAAAACAATGTTACAAATATACATTGCAAAGTAGGAATTTGAACTAAACCCATTATGCAAGCAAAGGCTGGATAAGGCAAACACCATTTTTAACAAAATGAATGCAAACTTTTATGCTGAAGACAACAAAAAATATGAGCCACATAAAAAGAAACTTATGTAATGACAGTATAAACTAACTACCAACATTCACCACTATTGCACAGGTGTCAAGAAATTCAAAGATCAGATTTACAAATATGTCAAATATAGTAAATAGTACAAAATCTAGATCAATAACTTTGAAAGTATATAAATAAATGAAAATAGCATTCTACAAAGATAAAACAATGCTAGCAGATGGCAGAAAAAGAAATTTCTAAAGCTTAAAATATACACACATATGTATGTGTGTGTCTTTCCCTAGCACTGTAGTGGGTGCTGCATTCATGTATTGTACATTATTTTACAATGATGAATGAACGATTTCCTGCTAAAACTGTTCCAATATTATTATAGAAATGAAGGTCATCCCATCTAGGTTCATAAGATAACTTGTGCTAAGAAGATTAATGTGTAGCTCCAGTTTAATGGAGTCAATTAGTTCTTGATGATAATGATTCCTAATTTCCTTTAGACCAACTTTTTCTATGGGACTTATTAAATGTATCATTCAGTTATATAATTTAACATCTTTTTATCTCATTTCTCTCAATGGAGTTGTTCTAGTTATTCTCTCTTAAATTGTATTTTCTAGAGTTGAAGTATCTGACATGACACTTGGCCTACTTTATTGTGTGATACGTCCCTACAAAAAATCATTTAAGAAAATTTACATGAAGAGTTTTAAAATTACTCTTCAAAATTTTGATCTCTTTTTTCTCATTAACGGTGAGAGTACCGAATATTATGGCTAGTAACTTTTTAATCCTGAAAATAACCGTCTCTCTTTCTTCAATTTATTTTCACCATTAGTTGCTAATTTAATTTTCAATATTTTGTAAGGGACGTAAACTTTATGGCTTACAGTAATCAATAATATGAGATGGACTAGCCTAATGACTGGGGAGATTTTCTTCATTTGATTCATGTTAAAAGAAATAATATGCATACTCCAATCTTATAAATCAGTAAAGTAAAGTTTTTGATCACAAACTAAACAAATTTTATGTGAAATTTTCTATTAACCAATTTGATGACTCAATATCTATCACACCAATTTTCACATTGAAGATTACATGTTTCCAATTCAATTGAATGAAATTGAAGGAAAAAGGGAAAAAAAAATTGCATGACTCGTGCAAATATGAACTCATTTTTCTGAGTAGAAAGGACCATGGAAGGATAGTTTTTAATGAAAGTAAAATATTACATAAAAATTTCAAGTAAATCATGCATGGTATTTAAGACTACTTCATTATTCATAATGCAACTTAATAAGTGTTAAAGTACATGCAACAGATTGTAGACTGCTACTTGAAAATGAGTGTTCAATGTACATATCTAGAATGTAATGAGTAAAACTTATAATAGTTTTAGAAAACTATGAATATGTTCTTCTAGAATGTAGCACAAAAAATTTCTTAGAAGATCTTGTTAGTATTCAAATTTTGAAGATCTTGAAGGAATGAACCCTTATTACCATGCGTATGTAATTTTTTTTGGGAGGAGAATCTGTACTAGTGTTGCCTAACTGTTCTTTGGGTTTTGGAAGAAAATTATAATTTGAGATTTTTTGGAATGAAATATCTTTTGTAGGGATTTTGAGGTGATTATTTTGAGGGAAAAAACTTTGGAGCTAGAAATTGGATAGTTTATTCTCATTCTTGTTGTGTTCAGAGAGCATGAATCTTGCTCAGTTTATCATTTCTTTTTCGGGTGTCTCTCTCAGTTGAGGTAAGGAATCTAGACTCAATATTATTCTAATTTAATATATGAATTAAAAATATTAATTTTCATCTATTAATTAATGGTTTTTAAATCGTTAATTAATCATCTATTTTCTTCTAAATTCATTTCATTTATTAATTAATGGGTTTTAATCATTAATTAATCATCTATTTTCTTCTAAATTTATTCCACAAACTATCTAATTAAATTCCCCAAATTAATTAAATAATTAATTTACCTTAATGTATTAATTACCATTAATTAATTAATTAATTAATTACATTCAATTTCCTATAGTTTAAATTGAAAGATTTAAACTTACTAATTAAATTCTTCCAATTAAATTAATTTCAATTAAATTAATTTAATTTCATTCAATAGAGCAATTCTAAATAAAAAAGAATTCAATTACCTCACATATTAAAAACTTTAATTACATAAATAAATTAAATATTTATTTATTTTCAAAGAGATAATCTTTAATCAGATCACATGGGTTAGTCCACCCATCTCTCCAGTTCATGTGGGTAACTCCACCCACCTCTTTAGTTCTAAAAGGTAACTCACAATTAGCTCTTCAGTCAACCAAACTCTATCTCCTCTCTTCTAGTTGAAGAGGTGAAATTTACTGATGGCTTCTCCAGTTCCTTTTTATCTCAACCGTTTGTCCCCCTATCTCTGGGATTGATCTCAACCATTCATATCATCCTCAATTCCAATATAATAAACCCTTCACAATCATTTGAAGGATCTAGGATTTCAAGCTCTCGCATGCCATTACTCCGTCAGTTTGGTTCTAGCATTCAAGCCATCTTGTGATCACAAAGCCATTCAATTATCAAATTCTAGACACTTCTCAAGTCATAGACACTGCCCACACCAATACTGAGCATCAAAAAAAGCGTTTCGGAAGGAGTAGAGAGAGACAATAGAAGCTTCAAGCACTTTGGGCTTTGCATTCATTTATTTTCCTTCCTTTGCTTGTACATTTTATTGGTTACGTTTAAGTATTCGTTATTAGTAGTTTTTGTATTGATTTTTCCCATTGCAAACCGGTGTTACTAGCCCTCGTCATTGGAAAGTGAAGGAACCACAGATCATGAAAGAGGCGTACAGATCTCTATTTAGAATCTTTCTTGGATTGATTCTTGTCTTGTTAATTTTGGAAACACCAAACAATTCATTTTCTTCTATTTTATTATAAGTTCTTTACAAATCAGTGCACAATTCATTCTCACAAATCACTGAGGGCACAAATATTTCTCTTATTGGGGATAAGGAGTGGATAGCCACTCTCCTAGAGGAAAAAAGAAGAATCGTCCAACTTTGTATGTTTCTTTATACCATTTCCTTTTGATTCTTGTCCCAATCAAATAAAGAAAGCTTTGAATATTTAAAAGAAAAATTAGTGTTCTTTAGGCGATACTCTTGGTAAATAAGCAATACAAAAGTTATGTTTAAGCGCTAAATGAGTTAGTTTGTCAATGAGAGATGTATATTGTTGATTTGTTCTTTTATTGAATTACAAAGATAGAATTACCAAAATAAACTATACATGTTCCCTGTTCCCCAATGAATGTAGGATACTTGTGAACTTGGAAGCCTCAAAAGTTTTTAGTTAAACTTAGAGTTTATTGACAACAAACTATTGATTATAAGGTTTGGAAAACAAAGTATAGAACCTCATTTAATGCTTAGATTTACCAATACATCAAGAGAAGTTCAATTATGTAATCCTTTTAGGTTGGATCGAGAGCTTAAGATACATCAAGTAACTGGCTAACAACTCAATATGTAATTTTCTAAGATTAGTACATTGTTCTAAACATGATTTGTACATTGTTTTGAACATTATAAATACAACAATGGTTTTATTTATTTAATATTTTGATGACAACTCTCTAAATATTAGGAATTGTGTTTTTTTAAAGATAAACCTATTCAAAACATGATTACCATCTCAGTTAAGGATTGTATGTTAGACACATTCTTACAAATCTCCTTCAGTATTATCTCATTCTAATATCATTATATGATACCACTTATTAGGAGTTGAGCTATTTTTTATTTTAAAAGGTGCAATTTTTCAAGAAACTGTTTGATGTAGAGCCCTCCTATATTCCTCTAAGAAACCTAACTCAACTCAAGGGATTCAACAAAGTCTGGAACCCTCTCAAGGAATTAGATTCAACTCAAGGATTTATAGAAAGGTCTAACTTAAGGTAAACCCACATAACATACTTTTGAACAAGTTCTGTTTATATTGAGTATTGTCCTTCAATCCAAATCATACCCCAACTCTGACTTCTC
>MU225684.1:226633-251771 GCA_018584345.1 Thuja plicata | reverse complement strand
TCAAAAATTTGAATTATTAATTTGTGTTTTTGGTATTTTAATTGCTTAAAACTTATTAAAACTTCAGAGTCAATTCCTAATTACTTCTAGGACCCAATTAACCCCATCTAATCAACTTTGATCCCATCTGGCACTATTGGCCACCCTTACATCAAATTTGGTCCTAAGTCCTTTACCAGGACTTCTAGGACATATTACATTTTTATTGCATTGTTCATTACAAATTTGACTTAATTACATCAAAATGGCACTAATGGCCACAATTGCATCATTAAGGGACCTTATAGGTCTTAATCAACTTCATTTCCCCTTGGATCATCAAATGACCCCAAAGTGTACTTTCCTGCCATGGTGCCCCTACACCATACTCCCCAACTTTAAAGATTTTCCAAGTCCTCTTGGAAACCTGCAAACAAACAATGTCAGAAAACAAAACAACTTTATCTTTACTCTTGGTTTGAAAAGATCATCATTGATGATCCATGGCATCCTTGCTTGATGTTGCTCCATAATGTGCTCATTCATCCGAACTCTAGGTTTGGCTCCTATGGGCAAAATGTAGACCACTTGTTGATCACTGTTTTGTTAGCCATAAAGTTTCTTATGCTATCGGGTGTTAGTTATGTTATGTATGCACTGACGTACTTAGTTATTACTAGCAGTTGGGAATAGGTGACAACGTTTGGTCGGACCCCTTCGGGTTTTATATAAACACTGTACTTGCTCTTTGAAGAGATCATAATCATTGGTGGCTATTTTGAATGTACTAAGGTCTGAATGATTAATGAAAGCTTTGGCATTCTCTGATCCATCTCTGTTATTTACATTTCTTGTACAATGTCTGCATCAGTAAACTTGTCTACCCTAGTGGGTAAACATTTGGCGTCGTTTCCCTTTGGATCTAGATGAAGGCAAATGGAGTATTGTCCATAAGTGGGAATACTGATTGATGATAATACGTGAACAGACGAGAATGGCGGGCACAAACTCTTTGAAGGGTAACACCGCCTCACGGAAGACTTCTGAATTACATTCAGTGCGTCCATTGAAACTTTTGTACGGAGAGAGGCGACACATGCCACTATACCAGAAGACTTTGTTTGGGACGCACTTAATGTGAGCCTGGCTGTTGACCGTTTATGCATCAACTTCCCAGGCTTCTGGCACAGGCGACACTTGCACAGCGACTCCGCCAGGAAGATATTGCTCAAGAGGAACGATGGCAGGAAGTCCTTCGAGAGTACCACGAACGGGAAAACAAGACTTTAGGAGGAACGTGATGGGAAACGCTGTCGGGAATAGTCACGTCTGAAGGTGACAAAAGTAAGGAAGGACACTGTGAAAAATAAGAATGACGAGATCATTCCATTAAGATATTAACATGAATAAATAAAAGTGTCCTTTGGTTTTTAGAAATTTTGTGTTGATTATTGGTGTAAAGAAAATCATTTATGCCCAACCAGTTGAATAAGAGTAGGAATTTAAAGAAGGAACTCCAGGAAGAACAAGCTCTTCGAAAAGCAGTACTTGACAAACAACAAGCCGAGCAAAGGGAGAGGTTGAGGAGATGTGTCGAAAGACTACCGGAGGGGGTAAGTGAAGGCAACTGTCTAGAGGAACCTAACTAGGAGGACGGCGGAGGTGACAACAAGGATCTGTTAGAAGAAACAACGAGCTTGTTCGGGTCCTTAACTTTCACCCAAAGGACAGAAGCCGGAAGGAAGGCAAAAGAGGAAGTCGAACAAAGGGAGTACACTTGTGCAGTTGCCGCCGAAAGTGTCAAAGTGACAAAAGGGCATGCAGATCACACCACTCCAAGTAGTTTGGGAACATCAATTAACTGGGAAAACAATTACGGAGGATCGACGCCGGTAGGACTATCCCAGCCTGTCATACAACCAGTACAACAAACACTTTCGATGACCCAATCGGCAACACAACAGGTGGTACATACCACCATCCCACCCCCAAGGGTGAATGTGGCAACTAACAAGGAGAAGTTACCCAGTTCCATGGCGATGGAAAAAAAGACCCTGTTCGGCATTGTCGTACATGTCAGACAATTTGGTCTGCGAATAGAGTCGCTGACCAGGCAGAATGGATGAAATAGTTTTCGGCAACCCTCCGAGGGGTAGCAATAGATTGGTAATCTGACTTAGATAAAACCGGAGTGACCACCTGGGACTTATTGAAGAAGGCATTCAAAAAGGAGTTTAGGCTCCTTTGAGATGACAATGAAATCGTCTCTGAAATATATGGAACCAAGCAAGGGAAAAAGGAGACCGTGCGGGCCTACGGCCGCCAACTAAAAGAACTTGTGGGAAAGATGGAGAGTCAGCCAGCCGACGGCTTGAAGAAGAGATGGTTTGTCGAATGGTTAAAATCAAACCTCCAGAGGAAGATGAGATACTTCCTCCCACCTCGTACAACGATGCATATAACTAGGCAATGGACCTGGAAAGTGAACAAAAGACGTCAAAGAAGAAGAAAAACCAGTCCTCTTCGTCGGATGAGGATGACACTCCAGGGGACGATAGCGGCAGTGACGCAGAAGCAAAGAAAAAAGTCACCGCACTACAAAGGATATGGAAAGGATGCTTAAAGAATTCAAAACTATGAAGGGAAGCACCAGTCGAAATGAAGAAGGAGACTTGTGGTGTACTGACTGCAAGGGGGCCGGCCACACGAAGGGCGCATGCCCAAAGAAAATGTTCTGCGAGATTTGCCAAATGGCAAGCCATTCCACAAAGGAATGTCCATTCAACATGAAAACACGGAGCCACTAGCAAGTCTTGTTCACGCAAGAACCGTCAGCTTCAACAGCACCTGGGAACACACAGAACACAACATCGTCCAGCGGCTATCGGAATAACCGTCGCAGAGGAAGGGGAAATGACAATAACACCGACGGGGGCCAGAGACACATCTAGTACGATGCTAGCGGGAGGCCAATGATTCAATGCTCAACATGCAGCTAATGGGGGTATTTTGTGAGGGAGTGTCCGAAGGGAGAAAAGCCACAATTCCTTTGCAAATGGTGTGGGCCCAGAGACCATGACGACACAAAATGCACAAAAACCAGCTTAAACTTCCTAAATATCGAAGGCATTGAAGGGGAGGTGTTGGAAATCACTTGAGAGTAGGCAAAGAAGGCCACCTACCCACATCCGGAGATTGAGAAGAAAAGAGTACGCGAGACCAAAGAAGACATTGAGAGACGATTGATGGCCGAACGGAAAGAAACACACGACGCCGTGGGAACCTCCCAAGGAGGTCACGCAAAACACAATATACTAAGGCAAGTAATGCAGACAAAAATCCCAATACAATTGGGAGACCTCCTTGCCTCCATGCCACAATTAAGAACGACCCTACTTAACATGGTACCATCTCCTAACGTGCGTGATCAAGACGAAGGCAAACCCCCTCAGGAAGGGAAATTCTATTGAGGACCCGATGTTGTTGGCACTCAACATGGGAAGGCATCCTGTAGTAGTGGAGATGGGAATTTTTGGCACAATACTTACTGACAATATCATCGATGGAGGATAGGGTGTCAATGTTCTACCTAAGGAGACATGGAGGAAACTCGGGTGACCGACACTGTGGCCGCCAACCTTCCAACTGGTAGGAGAAGACCAGCATGGGATCAAACCCATAGGTACATTAATGGCACAAAGGGTAATGATAGGCACCCAATCATTTGTGATTGACTTCATAGTCATTCCAGTCAAAAAAAGGAATACGATGCTTTCCTAGGGAGAGGATGGCTTGTGCAAGCAAAAGCTAAGCATCAATGGAAACGGAACGTAATTTCGATGGAGAGAGATGGTCGGGAATTTACAATCGATTTGAGAAACCAATTGGTTAGTGAAGATAACACATGGAGCTGAACAAGGAAGGGGTACTGGAACTAGAAGAGTGCTCTGAAGACGACTTAGATTCATTAAATGGACTCTTCCATTGGCAAATGGAAGACTACGAATTGTTTCACTGTAACATGCTAGAGGTGGACGAAGGGCCGGAGAGAGACTTGTTTCTGTGAGAGTACGGTGAGTACAAGGAGAAGGAGGCTCGGGTGGAAGAAACCCCCGCAACACAAGTTTGACGAAGAAAAACCAATCAACTATGAAGAGCCGTTAGTGAAAACCGTGAACTTAGGAACTGAAGATACCCCCAAAAAAATTCTCGTAGGTGATGATTGGAATCTAGTGTTAAAGTAGCAGCGTTCAAAATTTTCATGGAGTATCGAGATGTCTTCACTTGAACATATAAAGACCTCAAGGGGGTTCCACCGGAATTATGTGTCCACCGAATTCCATTCGTACCTAGGGCTGTGCCTGTGCAGAAACGACCATACAGGATGAATAAAAACTACGCGGCATGAATGAATGACAAAATCGAGCGCATGCTAGAGGTCGGGATCATATTTAAAGTCCAAACAAGCGAATGGGTCTCACCAATAGTTATCTCACTAAAGGAGGCAAATCAAATCCGGATATGTGTTGATTTCAGATGCCTTGCGGTGACCATATAGGATCCATTCCCGACACCGATCACTGATAGTATCTTGGACGAGGTTGTCAGTCATGAGATTTACTCCATGGATGGATTCTCCGGATACAATCAGATATCCATCGCCCAAGAAGACAAGTTGAAGACAACGTTCATAGTAGAGGATGTGTATATGCTTATAATCGAATGTCGTTTGGACTCTGCAATGCCCCGATGACATTTCAAAGAATAATCCTGCATATATTTGACAAATTGTCCGTAGGCAACTTCAAAGCCTTTCTGGAAGATTGGTCTATTTTTAGTGCTGAAGATACCCATTTGGTCGCCCTTCAGGAATGCATGGGAAGATGCAGAGAGGCACGACTGGCCCTCAACCCCAACAAATGTCGGTTCATCGTACCACAGGGAAAATTACTTGGACACATTGTGTGTAAGGCTGGACTAAAAACTGATCCAGACAAGATAAGGGTGATTCTCGAGATGGAGCCACCCACGGATGTTCCAGAATTCAAATCATTCCTCAGACATATAGGATACTATTGGAGATTTGTCAAACATTTTTCTCATGTATCTTGTCCGATGGATCAACTAACTCAGAAGGGAGAAACTTATGATTGGGAACGGAGCAAGGGGAAGCCTTTGAAGACCTTAAGGCAAGGTTGGTAGCTGCACCTATCGTGGTGTATTCTAACTATGACAAATAATTCCATGTGCATGTGGATGCATCCAATTTTGCGATTGGAGCCACGTTGGCACAGATGGCTGAGCACGGGTTAGACCACCCCATATACTTTGCAAGTAGGCTCCTCTCAAAGGCAAAGAAAAGCTACAGCATGACGAAGAGAGAAGCGTTGGGGATGGTGTATGTTGTATAGAAATTCTGGCATTACTTACTCGCTACCCCGTTCACCTTCTTCATGGATCATCAGGCCTTAATGTACCTGGTGAACAAACCACTTACTCAAGGCCAAGTAAGAAGATGACTGCTTCTGTTGCAGGAGTTCACCTTGAACATCATAGTACGACTGAGAAAAAGTCACATGTGTGCAGACCGCCTATCGCGCATCAAATCTGGGGAGCCACCCGAAGGGGTGAATAACAACTTCCCGAACGCCCATCTTTTTCATATTTTTGTTCTTCCTCCGTGGTATGCAAGCATTGGAGAATTCTTGTCCACAGGACAATTCTCAAAGGGAATGCTGCTAGGAGAGAAGGAAACTTGCCCTGAGAAGTAAGACTTTCCAACTCATTAACGGGTTATTGTACAGATTGGGACCCGACCAGGTACTTCAGAGGTGTGTGATGGAAGAAGTACAGGTTGTTCTGAGGGAGGCCCATGAAGGTCCTACCGGAGGGCATATCGGACTGGATAGGACAGTGCAGAAGGTTTTACTCACAGGGCTATGGTGGCCCACGTTGTATAATGATGCACAGGAATGGGTGGTGAGTTGCGACACCTGTCAAAGAGCTGGGAAACCACTCAAGCGGGACTTTATGCCATTAAACCCGTCCAACGCTCATGAGTTGTTCGAGCGATGGGGACTAGATTTCGTCAGACCGCTAAAGGCAAGCAAGAGACGCAGGTGTCGATACATTGTGGTAGCAACTGAATACCTTACCAAATGGGTCGAAGCTAGAGCCCTGCCGGACAACTCCGCAGTAACCATGATGAAATTTATCTATGAACAGATAATCACAAGGCACGACATACCTATTTAGCTCACTAGCGACAGAGGAGGGCATTTCGTTTACCATGTAATACGGTTTCTCACCACAAAATTTAAATTTTTTCACTCACTCTCGAGCCCCTACTCCCCGAGAGAAAACGGGGAGGCCGAAGCTACCAACAAGATACTCTTGTCGGTAATTTACAAGTCGTACAGAGTAGAAGGCGAAGATTGGGAAGAGTGGCTTCCATCGGTATTATGGGCATATCGTACGACATACAAAGTCACCACGGGATACACTCCATTCCAATTGATGTACGAACAAGAGGTCGTCGTCCCGACGGAATTTATGGTGCCCAGCCTTCGAATAGCACTCGACAACAAACTGGGCGACATGGAGAGCCTCCAAGAACGTTTGTATGCCCTTAGCAAACTTTACGAATGACGGATGTTGGCACAGTGGGCAACTGACCTAGCCCAACAGCATTGGAAGCATTGGCATGACAAGCACCTTCGACACATCCGATTCTCCCCAGGACAACTTGTACTAAAGTACAATGGGCGGAACGAGATCAAACCCGACAAGTTTAAGGTGAAATCATTGGGGCCGTACCAAGTTCGAGAAGTCAATGTCAATGGAGCAATTAAGTTGTCCACGTTAGACGGGCAACCCATAACCAACGCTGTCAATGGCTCCAAGTTGAAGCCGCACCATAATTGTCAGGCCCAACACGCATCGTCGGGTGACCACCAGTTAAACAATTGATAGAGTAATAATTTAGAAAAAAAAAAATTTAATTTAAAATTTAAATGCACAGTGAAGTGCACCGAATGGTGGAAGCTCACCGGACGATGGCTTCACCCAACAGTGGAAGCCCACTGGACGGTGGTTTCACCAAACAGTGGAAGCCCACTAGACGGTGGCTTCACTGAACGGTTAAAGCTCATTGGACGGTGGCTTCACCTCACGGTGAAAGACTACCGTTGGACTTAAAAGGCGTGGCCACTTAAACCAAAAACGCACAAGTGAGGAAAAACAAAATGCACGCCAAGAGGAGTTGACAGAGACAGAGCCACAAGGAGGAGAGACAAAATTGTAGAGCAGTTGGATGCCAAAGAAAACCAAGGGAAAAGGCAGCATAGGTGTAGGCGTAAGCAATCCCAGCCCTCACTGTACGGTGTGTTCCAGAGTAACACGATTCAAATTCAGCCACGTGAGGTTCAAAGGAAGACACATATGATACAATAGAGCATCATTGTAAGTTGGGGGTTAAAATTGAATTGAAGCCTCACAGTAGTTCCAAGGCGGAACTATATGGCAGCGGCTAGAGCAATTTCTTACTATAACAGTTTCTTGTAATACAAAATGGTTAAGATGGATTTAGCCGGCAAGAGGAGGCACTAGAAGAATTAATTGCAGGTAGAGAATTCAAGAAGTACTGCCATGGACAAGAAGGCTACTATACTGCCTTCTGGAGTTAGAGTTGCAGGGCACAGACAGGCAACTGAGAGTAGCACGAAAAGGCTCAAGTCCGCTTAGCAGGAGGAAAAAGAAGCTATCACCTACCAGACTGTAGCATTTGAAGGCCTCAATGGACTTGAGTGCAGGCAATGGTCGAAGGAAACTCCAGAGGATGACGAAGTGAAAAAATTCCTACGGCAGGCTGGTGTCCATTGGGCTATTCAAATGCCCCTATTTTCTATGCCCAACTTTGAACCCACTTTGAGGGTGATGATCCAGGGTTTCGATAAGCATACGAGGAAGAGTACTTTTGTATATTAGAATCATCGGCTCACAATCTCGTGTGGCGCTGAGGACTTCACACGTGTCTTTGGCATTCTAGGGCGCAACGGGCAGAAGGTGGAAACAAAAATGCAAAAAATGCTAGTAGAAAGGAAGGAATCTTGGATTAAGCATGTCTGTCGTCCTCTCACTCCAGTGGAGTTGGACTCTATGATAAAGGCGACAAAAGCGAGAGGCCTCCGAAAGGAGTTCGTAGCAGACGGTGCCTGGCGTTGCATTTTGGACGTAATCAAGAGAAGGTTGAAAGGCTCGAAACGCGCCTCTGATATTGCCCTACCAAATATTGTTTACATGCAGGGGCTGATGAATGGCGTGGTATATGATTGGGCTTCAGTGTTGGCGGATAGAAAGTTGGAGTTTATGACATTACAGCATCATACTTTTTACATGCCCCATTACGCCATTGAATTGTTTTTGGAGGCCGCACTTAGGCAGATTCCCATAGCCGAGTTAGAACTCAAGCCACAAGGAAAGGTCATAGCGGGAGCCCCTCCTGTATTTCATTGGAACTATTCTTATACTGGAGGAAAAACCAGTGCACAGAAGCGAGGTCGGAAAACAGTTGTGGATTCTGACCCAGACGATATTGATAGTGGCCACGAAGCCACTCCAGAGCCTTCCGACACGGACTCAGAGGAGGAGGATAGTGATATGATCGAGGAGACAGTGCGCATGGAGGCAGTGGAATCCACCACGACAGCCCCACTGGTCCAGTTTTCTGCGCCTGTGTTGTCTGCCTCGGTCCACTTGACTTCCACAGGGGTGGTGAGTCTGACAGTTCCTGTAGTCCAGCTTCCACCCGAGGAAGAGGTTGTAGCCATTATAGCCAAGGGTGATAGTGAACCTCCGGCGGGGGTAGCAATATCAGTTACAGCGGAGGCAGTACTCGAAGGCACCCAGGATATTTGCGAGGGTCAGGTTCGGTTGGATGTGGTAGGATCGGATGCCGTAGTGACAGTAGACACAACACTTTTGCAGGATTCCTCACCAACTGTTCCACCTCCCCCGGTCGACCCTGCCCGTGTTGGAGCAATGCATTCTTGGATCAACCGACGGTTTCAGTTGGTTCCTGCTCCACCACCCGCATTAGTTCTTTCTCCTCGACGAGAGGGACCTCCAAAGATTATTAGTATAGACTCTGCGGATGTCACAGTGGTGACGGATATTCCATCCTTATCTAAGAGGATGGGGCTGTGGAGACAGTCGCTCGATTGGTAGTTCAGTCGACCGAGGCAGTGGGAGGTGTAGCGACGGAGGCACCTTGTGGATTCGAGTTGTCTCGCCTGGCAACCCTCACTAGATCTAGGTTTTTAGAGGGAGAGGACGTGGAGGCCTATTTGACAGATATGGTCACTCGAGGACATTGGCTGGTAGCTGTGGCAAAGTCTCGAGATGTGGTGACTGTGGTTCAGGATTTGAGGCATCTCCTAGCCTTTGCACGAGTGGGTTGTGGTGTAGTTTTTGTAAAGTGTTTTGAGAAGGGGTTGTGACCTGCAAGAGACTGCAGAGATGATGGCTGCATGGGTTGTTCCTACGCGAGTACTTGAGAGAGGACGTGGAGGTCTATTTGGCAGACATGGTCACTCGAGGACGTCAGTTGGTGGCTGTAGCAGAGTCTCGAGATGCGGCGAGTGTGGTTCAGGATTTGAGGCGTCTCCTAGCCTTTGCACGAGTGGGTTGTGGTGCACCATTTGCAGAGTGTTTTGAGAAGGGGTTGTGGCTTGCTGAAGAGACGGCAAAGATGATGGTTGCATGGGTTGTTCCTACGCCAGTACTTGAGAGTGAGGTAGCATCTCTCGTTCGAGAGCTTGAGCAGACAATTCGGAATGGGTACTATGCGTTGAGGTGATCTGAGTATGTCTTGTAGGACCGTGAGATTGCCTTGAAGACAACACAGAGAGCTTCAGAGGAGCTAGGCACCAAGCTAGAGGCAGTGGAGGGAGACTTACTCCAACGTACCCAGGAGTTGGTGGCTGAGCAGGCAACACGGGTTGCTCTGGAAGAGAGACTGGCTTGGGAGACTATGGCTTGGGAGCAGCTATTGGCAGCAACAAAGGCGGAGAATGAGGCCAAGGAGAAGGAACTTTTGGAGGCTTCTTTGATGATTAAGTCTTCCTTAGAGTTACAGATGGTAGCTGAAGAGGACTTGCAGACCAGAACTACATAGGTGTATGAGCTCCGAGCTCAGTTGGGGTCATCCACTACACCAGTTCCTCCAGCAGATCAGCCCGCTTACACATATGGGACGCTTCCTCTACCCCCCTCTTCTTCTCGGTTCTAGTTTTTGTCTATGGTAGTTCATCATTCTTATTTTGTTGTTCTATCCCGGACATTTTTTTGTCATCCGGAGATGACTTTTTCTTTAGGGGGGAATGATGTTAGCCGTAAAGTTTATTATGCCATCGACTGTCAGTTATGTTATCTATGCACCGACGTACTTAGTTACTACCAGCGGTTGGGAACGGGTGACAACATTTGGTCGCACCGCTTCGGGCTTTATATAAACACTATACTTGCATTTTGAAGAGATCATGATCATTGGTGGCTATTGTGAATGTACTAAGTTCTGAATGATTAATGAAAGCTTTGGTGTTCTCTAATCCATCTCTGTTATTTACATTTCCTGTACAATGTCTATGCATCAGTAAACTAGTCTACCCCAGTGGGTAAACATGTTTTCCCTCAAGGGTAAACAAGATTTAACAGAGACATATAGGAAAGTAAAACATACACAGTGATATATAAAGAAGAGCTTCAGATATGTTTCATTACTTCAGAATGTTGTGTACAATGCAAAATGTATACCCATACAAACCCATCTCTTCTTCTATCAAGAGACTAAGTACATATAGGTACCGAAGGGGTGTGAGGCGAACAGTTGCACCCGTTGACTACCTTTGGTACATAACTATCTAACTGTCATATTACCTGACAACATCATCCTCCCCAAAAAGAAAGTCATCTCCGAACGACAACATACAAAATGGAGATAATGCCCAGTACATAACATAAAGAAACCAGCTAAGAGGAAGTAGAAGGGGGCATCCCTGGAACTGACAGTTGGGATGCAGAAGGGTTCAATTTCCTCCACAATTGGTACACCTGTTAAGTATAGATATCCAGATCCGCCTGTACCTTAGAGTTGGCCTAAACAGCTTCCTTGAGCATTAAGGTAACCTCCTACAGTTCAACCTCCTTGTGACTCCATGCCTCCTTGGCCTCGGCTAACTGTGCCTCAACCACATCCTTACCAGTTGTGGCTGCCTCTGACTGTGCCAAAAGTGCTGCACGCTCTGCCTCCCAAGTGGTCTGCTGAGTGGCTAGCTGGGTAGCTATCTCCTCCCGAGATCTCTCCGCAGCTACCCGAGTCTCCTCTCTAGCCTCCTCTGCACGCCGTGCCTCCAACACCGTCTGCACAAGCCACTTGCCTTTATCAACCCCATTTGTAAGAGAGTCCAAATACGTCGCCAAATCGTCACCCAGCATATCATCTGCCAACTCTCCCTCATTCTGGACCATGGCCTCTACCCGTACTGGAGAGCATCCTCCCTCTGCTCCTCACCTCCTGCATTTCCCTACTGAATGCATAACGGTTTCTTCTTTGTCGTTATGTAATATAAAAATAACCGCTATTAAATCCCTAACTGTCTCGATGTCGTTTGATGGTTGCCCTACATTTCGTACAGTCGTACGGTGCAAATTCTTGACTGTTCAATCTCGTCCACGGTGGGTCTCCAACAATGTTTGTACAGTGTACGGATTTCTATGTCACCTTCATCTTACAAATGTTTTCTCTCATCCTCAGTAATTGTACAGAATGTATATGCCATGATTGTCCTCTGTTTGCCTGCGTACGAAATAATGAAATATAACAACGTCGACTCCGTACGGTATATGGTCTTTTTACACTAACAATCTACTCTTTTCCTACTGTACGATGCTCTTCCTTTGCAAGGCCCTTCGAAATTTATCTTTTTCCCTCCTCCCTTCTTAATATGCTCCTATCCCTGCTGTCAGTACGGTACAGAAAAAGTGCCTGCAACTCACACTCATATGACGGTCGTACGGATAGTGTCTAACTCTTTGCATCTCAGTGACCGTACGGTCACAAGTTATCTCTTCTCTGCCCATGGCATACGACAACCCTCACTTGCCACAGAATGACCGTACGTTCATACCGATGCATATTATGTCTTCATGCTGCCTTCGTACGGTGAAATACCATACAACTGTTGTTTAAAATACTTTTTTTGCATTTTCCGTACGACAGTACGTCCGTACGACCTTTTAATTTTTAATTTTTTTCTAAAAAAAAATTCAAAATTTTTCTCGTCCGTACGATCGTACAGACAGACCATACGAACTTTTTTTTAAAAAAAATTTTAGATTTTATTTTTTAATATTTTTATTTTTTTTATTTTCTAAATTGCGTACCTTCCCCTAGCTGGTTCTGTCGACGCCATCTCGCCGTTCATGATGTATTTTTAGCTTCGACCCGTTGACCATGTCCAAAATCTCCTAGCCGTCAAGCATCCATAACTTCACCGCCCCATTCGCTGCAACTTCCCAAATTTTATATGGGCCTAGCCACTTTACTTTGAATTTGCCAAGTTTAATTTCATTGCGCCCATTATACTTAAGGACCAACTGTCTTGGCGTGAACTGTGTTCGCTTCAGATGCTTGTCATGCCTGACCTTCCTACGTCCTTGGACTATCTCCGTTGCCCATTGTGCCAGCAATCATTTCTCCTCGAGCTTATTGAGATTATACAATCGCTCCTTCAAGCTTTCCATGTCTCCGAGTCTGTTCTCAATGGCTATCCTTAGACTTGGTACCATAAATTCAACAGGAACCACAGTCTCTTGCCCGTAATTTAGAAGGAGAATAAAAATTTTGAAGGCTACGGCCTTCCATTCAAGATTCCAATAGTTGCCGACAAGAATGATCTTAGGTTCCTCTTCCTTGCCCAAATTCATTGGTTTGACAGACAACTCCTTATGCTCTTCACTTAATTTCGCATCCCCTTTCTTGTATTCACTATACTCCAGGGGAAATTTTTTCGGCTCTTCCTCAATATTTAGTACATTGCATGCTGGTCAGAAGAGTTTGTAGTCCTCTATTTGCAAGTGGAAGAGCCCGTTCATGGAGTCGGTGTCATCTCTTGAACACTTTTACAATTCTAAGATGCCTTCTTCGTTAGGTTCTATACAACTCCCTCCTTCATCCCTTCTGTCGTTCTCACCGTCAGATTCTGAGTCTGAAGAAGAGGCTATCTCTTTGCTCACCATCTGGGTGCGAAGGTCGATGGTGAACTTCCTCGCCCCATTCTCCATTAAGAGGGTTTTTTTCTTCCAATCGTGGTTTACCTTCGCCGTGACCAGCCACCCTCAACCCAGAATGGCATCATAACCCTTCCTTTTCAAAGGTATCACCACAAAGTCTAGTACAAATGGCTGCAAGCCAATGGTGACTCTTTGTGTCATTAGCGTTCTGAGGGGTTTGATACCCTGCTAATTGGCACCCAATAAGGTGAAGGTTGGGGGCCACAATGTTGGCTTGCCCAATTTCTTCCATGTCTCCTCCGAAAGGAAGTTCACTCCTGACCCTCTGTCCACTATAGTCTCTGTCAGGATGGTGCCAAGGATGCCCATCTCGACGACTGTCGGGTACCTTTCGTTGTTTACAGCAAGTATCATTAGGTGAGTTGCATACCCTCTCGGGATGTTCGTACATGTGGTATTTGGCTACGTGGCCAAGTTCTCCAACAATGTCGTTCCCAAGTGAGGCATGGTGTGAAGGAGATCGTGGAGTTTCACCGGTACCTCTACATGTAGCACTTGTCTCACAATGTTTTGTGCTGCCTCCCTCTGACCCGAGGTGGTGGCTATCTCCCATGTTTCTTTTGTTTTTCTGTTCGAAGGTTCCGATATGTGGTTCCCTCGACGTTGAGACAATTGACCCCAAATTTTGGGCAGTTGGCATCCTCGTGGTTGCCAAGACCACACCAGAGGCATAGCTTCTGCGCAGTGTCTCCCTTGTGGTAGTCCCTTGCAAAGTGGCCCCACTAATTACAAGCTCGACACTGGATCATCGGTCGACCCTTGGAGTCATATTGTATTCGACTCCTTTTGTTGGTGTTGTTGTTATTGCCCCTTCCGCCACCGTGTTGGTTGCCTCTGTACCCGCCCGATGTAGATGGTTTCTCTTGGGTAAATAGCACTTGTTGATTCCTCACTTTCATGTTGTATGGGCATTCCTTGGTGGAATGGCCCATGATCTGACAAATGTCACAAAATGCCTTTTTGGGACACAACCCCTTCGTATTGCCACTCTCCTTGCAGTCTCTACACCACATATCATCTTCCCCCTTGTTGGTACCCCCTTTAATGGTCTTGAACTCCTTCATCATTCTCTTCATGTCCTTTTGGAGTGCCATGACTTTTTTCTTCGACTCGCCATCACTACTACTATCATCGTCCGCAGTGTCATCTTCGTCGGATTGCTTCTTTTCCTCTTGGAGGTCTTCTATTCGCTCTCCAAGTCCATCACCCAGTTATAGGCATCTTTGTATGAGGTGGGGGGCACTATCTTCATTATCCTTCATAGGTTAGATTTCAGGCCCTCCACAAACCATCTTTTCTTTAGGCCATTTGTTGGCTGGCTATCCATTTTTTAGACTAACTCCTTCAGTCGACGACTGTAGGCCCGAACAGTCTCCTCCTTGCCTTGTTTGGTATCGTATATCTCTGAAACAATTTCATTGTCACAGGAGTCAAAACTCCTTCTGGAATTCTTTCTTGAGTTCATCCCAAGTGGTCACCTTTGTTTTGTCCACATCGGAGTACCAGTCGATGGCTACCCCTCTGAGTGTGGCGGGGAACTGTTTCACCCATTCTGCCTGGTCAACGACTCCATTCACCGACCAAATTGTCTCACACGTACGACAATGTCGTACTGGATCTTCCTTTCCATCTTTGTGGAATTTTGGCAACTTCTCCTTGTTGGTTGCCATTTGGATGGGTTGTGTCACCTGTGGTGGATTTTGTGTTTGTGCTCCTACACCACTTGTTCCAGCACATGTACCCACATTGGTGGTGTTAGTGGTATTCATAACTGGCACTTGCACTTGTGCCTAAGTATTTGTTGGTACCTTGGTGTGTAGTGTAGTTGGCTCGAACAAAGGTTCCTAACTGTCGGATGTCTGTGCTTTAGTGGCACCTTCGGTCATACGGTCTCCCCTACGATGATTGTCTGTACCTTCAACTTGGGTCTCCGTACGTGGTCTACGAGGTAGATTTGTAAATAGGTCTCTAGTTTCCTCTAGTAAGGCCCGCCTTAGCCTTGTCTCTTCAAGAAACTCTTCGCTGCTTCGTACCCTCCAATGCTCTGGCAAAGTGTACGATTCTCCTTCGGCCTATGCACCTTCCGTAACACTCCTAGGGTCCCCTTTGGTCAGCCCTCCGGCAAGTTTTTCCTCGGCAAGTTGTGTCAGCCTTCATTGCGTCCTATATGTTGCTCAAAGATTAAAGCCTTATGTGTTGCCTCCCACTCATCGTTTGGTGCCTTCTTATTCCTATCTTTATTTAAAATATTGGGCATCAAAATTTAACACAAATTCTTTATAATTGTGTATATAGCATCCTTTTCTTTTTAACCTTCATCTATTAAAACTCCCTACGATGGATGCTGCAAATGGCAAACCCATTATGTCTGTGCACCATCCCGTCTTTTCCCTTCCCGAGTATGTCCAGGCAACAGCGCCAAATGTTTTCCCTCAAGGGTAAACAAGATTTTGTTTACCCACTCGGGTAGACTAGTTTACAGATGCATAGGCATTATACAGGAAATATAAATAAGAGAGATGGATCAGAGAACACCAAAGCTTTCATTAATCATTCAGAACTTAGTACATTCACAATAGCCACCAATGATCATGATCTCTTCGAAGAGCAAGTACAGTGTTTATATAAAACCCGAAGGGGTTCGACCAAACGTCGTCACCCATTCCCAACTGCCGGTAGTAACTAAGTACCGTCGGTGCATACATAACATAACTAACACCCTACAACATAATAAACTATACAGATAACATCATCCCCCCTTATAAACTATACGGATAACACTTGACGTCCTTGCCCTACAACGGCCTAGATCTGGTGAGGGTTGTCAGCCGAGACAACTTGAATACACAAGGTGCCTCCGTCGCTACACCTCCCACTGCCTCAGTCGGCTAAACTACCAAGTGAGCGACTGTCTCCACAACCCCATACTCTTCATATAAGGATGGAATATCCGTTGCCACTGTGACATCTGCAGAGTCTATACTAATGATCTCTGGAGGGCCCTCTTGTCGAGGAGAAAGAACTGTTTGGGGTGGTGGAGCAGGAACCAACAAAAATTGTTGGCTGATCCAAGAACGCATTGCTCCAACATGGGTAGGGTCGGCCAGGGGAGGGGAATCAATCGGGGAGGAATCCTACAAAAGTGTCGCATCTACTGTCACTACGGCATTCGATCCTACCACATCCAGCCAAACCTGACCCTCGCAAATATACTGGGTGCCTCCGAGTACTGCCTCTGCTGCAATTGACACTGCTACCTCCGTCGGAGGTTCAGTATCACCCTCAGCTGTGATGGCCGCGACCTCTAACTCAGGTGGAAACTCGACTACAGAAATTGTCAGACTCACCACCCCTGAGGAAGTCAAGTGGGCTGAGGCAGACAACACCGACGCGGCAAACTGAACCAGTGGGGCTGCCGAGGTGGATTCTATGGCCTCCATGCGCACTGCCTCCTCGATGATATCACTATCCTCCTCCTCCGAGTCTGTGTCAGAAGGCTCTAGAGTGGCTTCGTGGCCACTATCAATATCGTCTGGGTGGGACTCCACAACAATTTTTCGACGTCACTTCTGTCCACTAGTTGTACCTCCAGTATCCAAATAGTTCTAGTGAAACACAGAAGGGGCTCCCACTGTGAGCTTTCCTTGCGGCTTGAGTTCTAACTTGACTACAGGAATTTGCCTGAGTGCAGCCTCCAAAAAACAATCTGATGGCGTAATGGGGCATGTAAAGAGTCCAATGTTGCAATATCATAAACTGCAACATTCTATCTGCCAACACCAAAGTCCAATCATATACCACGCCATTCATCAACCCCTGCATGTAAACAATCTGTGGTAGGGCAATATCAGAGGCGTGACTCGAGCCTGTCAACCTGCTCTTGATTACATCCAGAATGTAACGCCAGGCACCCTCTGCTACAAACTCTTTCTGGAGGCCTCTCGCTTTTGTCACCTTTATCATAGAGTCCAACTCCACTGGAGTGAGAGCGCGGCAGACACGCTTTATTCAAGATTCCTTCCTTTCTACTGACATTTTCTACATTTTGGTTTTCACCTTCCTCCCGTTGCGCCCTGGAATGCCAAAGACACGTGTGAAGTCTTCAGCGCCACACGAGATTGTGAGACGGTGATTTCGATACAGAAAAGTACTCTTGCTTGTATGCTTATTGAAACCCTGGATCATTACCCTCAAAGTGGGTTCAAAGTTGCACACAGAAAAAAAAGGGCATTTGAAATTTGAATAGCCCAATGGACACCAGCCTGCCATAGGAATTTCTTCACTTCGTCGTCCTCCGGAGTTTCCTTCCACCATTTCCTGCACTCAAGTCCATTAAGGCCTTCAAATGCTACAGTCTGGTGGGTGATGGCTTCTTTTTCCTCTTGCTAAGCGGACTTGAGATTTTTCGTGCTAATCCCAGTTGCCTGTCTGTGCCCTGCAACTCTAACTCCAGAAGGCAATATGGTATCCTTCTTGTCCATGGTTGTACTTCCTAAACTCCCTGCCTGCAATTGATTCTTCCAGTGACTCCTCTTGCTGGCTGAATGCATCTTAACTGTTTTTCAATTCAAGAAACCGTTATAGTAAAAAAATTGCTCTAGCCATCGTACGGTTCCTTCGCTGTCCCACCCCGCGGATCTCCTTTCCTCTTGCAATTTCAAATCTCTTTCTTCACCATATTCATCATCAACACTCCTCAGCTGAGAGATACCACTGCAAGTTAACACAAGAGTGATACTTGTTGGAAGACTTCGGTGTTTACCCTCATTGTCGAGGCATGAATTCTTCCTCCCTCATGCGGCTGCTTATCTCCCACTCCTCCTGGCAGTCTTCACACGGCTTTCTTTCTCTTTGTTTTGTTTTTCTTTTCTTTCCCTTGGCGCGGCTGTATCTACTCCTCTGCGCTACTAGGTCGGGGCTTGATTTGGCTTAAATGGTGAAGTCCACCGTTCGGTGGTCCACCGTAGTGGTCCCACTGTCGGGTGGTCTCACCATTCAAGGGTCCCACCGTCCAGTGGTTCCACCGTCGGGTGGCTCCATCGTTCGGTGGTGTCCACCGTACGGTTTTCACATTTTTTTTTGAAATTATTACTCTATCAACTATTTGCCTGGTGGTCACCCAACGATGCGTGGTGGGCCCAACGATCATGGTATGACTTCAACTTCAAGCCGTTGATAGCGTCGGCTACGGTTTGCCCATCTTATGTGGACAACTTAATTGCCCCATTGACATTGACTTTCCGAACTTGGTACGGGCCCAACCATTTCACCTTAAACTTGTCAAGTTTGATCTCATTCCGCCCATTGTACTTTAGTAGGAGTTGTCCCGGGGAGAATTGGGTGTGTCGAAGGTGCTTGTCGTGCCGATGTTTTTGACGTTGTTGGGCCACGTCTGTTGCCCATTGTGCCAACATCTGCCGTTCGTCGAGTTTGTTAAGGGCATGCAAACGTTCCCGAAGGCTCTCCATGTCGCCCAATTTGTTGTCAAGTGCTATTTGGAGGCTGGGCACCATAAATTCCACCGGGATGATGACCTCTTGTCCATACATCAACTGGAATGGAGTGTGTCCCATGGTGACCTTGTATTCCATGCGATATGCCCATAGTATCGACGGAAGTCGCTCTTCCCAGTCTTCGCCTTCTACTCCGCACGACTTGTAAATATCGACACGAGAATCTTGTTGGTAGCTTCGGCCTACCCATTTTCCCTTGGGTAGTAGGGGCTCGAGAGTGAGTGAAAAATTTTAAATTTCATGGTGAGCAACCGTATTACATGGTTAAAGAAATGCCCTCCTCTGTCGCTAGTGAGCTGAATAGGTATGCCGTACCGTGTGATTATCTATTCATAGATAAATTTCATCGTGCTTACTACGAAGTTGTCTTGTAGGGCTCTAGCTTTGACACATTTGGTAAGGTATTCAGTTGCCACCACAATGTATCGACACCTATGTCTCTTGCTTGCCTTTAGCAGTCCAACAAAATATAGTCCCCATCGCTCGAACAAATCCTGAGTGTTGGACGGGTTTAATGGCATAAAGTCCCACTTGAGTGGTTTCCTAGCTCTTTGACAGGTGTTACAACTCACCACCCATTCCCCTACGTCATTAAACAATGTGGGCCACCATAGCTCTGCGAGTAAAACCTTCCACGTTGTCGTATCCGGTCTCATATGCCCTCTGGCGGCACCTTCATGGGCCTCCCTCAGAACACCTTGTACCTCTTCTTCCATCACACACCTCTGAAGTACCTGGTCGGGTCCCATTTTGTACAATAACTCGTTAATGAGTTGGAAGGTCTTACTTCTCAGGATAAGTTTCCTTCTCTCTCCTCGCGGCATTCCCTCCGGGAATTGTCCTGTGGACAAGAATTATCCAACGCTTGCATACCATGGAGGAAGAACAACAATACGAAAAAGATGGGTGTTCGGGAAGTCATCATTCATCCCCTTGGGTGGCTCCTCAGATTTGATGCGCGATAGGTGGTCTGCACACACGTGAATTTTTCCTGGTCGTACTATGACTGTTAAAGGTGAACTCCTCCAACAGAAGCAACCATCTGCTTACTGGGCCCTGAATAAGTGGCTTGTTCACCAGGTACATTAAGGCCTGATCATCCCCGAAGAAGGTGAATGGGGTAGCAAGTAAGTAATGTCAGAATTTTTGTACAGCATACACCACCCCCAACGCTTCTCTCTCCGTCGTGCTATAGTTTTTCTTTGCCTTTGAGAGGAGCCTGCTTGGAAAGTATATGGGGTGATCTAACCCGTGGTCACCCGTTTGTGCCAATGTGGCTCCAATCACGAAATTGGATGCATCCACATGCACATGCAATTCTTTGTTCCAGTTAGGATATGCCAAGATAGGTGTGGCTACCAACCTTGCCTTAAGGTCTTCAAAGGCTTCCCCTTGCTCCATTCCCCAATTATAAGGTTCTCCCTTCCGAGTTAGTTGTTCCATCAGGCAAGATACATGAGAAAATGTTTGATAAATCTCCGATTGTATCCTATATGTCCGAGGAATGATTTGAGTCCTAGAACATCCGTGGATGGCTCCATCTCAAGAATCACCCTTATCTTGTCTGGATCAGTTTTTAGTCCAGCCTTACACACAATGTGTCCAAGTAGTTTCCTCTGTGGTACCATGAACCAACATTTCTTGGGGTTGAGGGCCAGCTGTGCCCATCTACATCTTTCCATGCATTCTCGAAGGGCGACCAAATGGGTATCTTCGGCATTAAAAATAGACCAATCGTCCAGAAAGGCTTTGAAGTTGCCTACAGACATTTTCTCAAATATATGCAAGATTATTCTTTGAAATGTCGCCAAGGCATTACAGATTTTGAATGGCATTCGGGTTATATGCATATACACCATCCTCTACAATGAACGTTGTCTTCAACTTGTCTTCTTCAGTGATAGATATCTGATTGTATCTCAAGAATCCATCCATGAAGGAGTAAATCTCATGACCGGCAACCTCCTCCAAGATACTATCAATGAACGGTATCGGGAATGGATCCTTTATGGTCACCACATTGAGGCATCTGAAATCAACACATATCCAAATTTGATTCGCCTCCTTCAGTGAGATAACTATTGGACTTTGAATATGATCCTGGCCTCTAGCATGCGCTCGATTTCATCATTCACTCGTGCCGCATAGTTTTTATTCATCATGTATGGTCATTTCCGCACAGGCACGGCCCCAGGTACTAACAGAATTCGGTGGACACATGATTCCGGTGGAACCCCCTTGAGGTCTTTATATGTCTAGGCGAAGACATCTCAGTACTCCATGAAAATTTTGAATTTTGTTGCTTTTAACACTGGATTCCAATCATCGCCTACAAGAATGTTTTTGGGGGTATCTTCGATACCTAAGTTCACGGTTTTCCTTGACGGCTCTTCATACTTGATTGGTTTTTCTTCGTCAAACTTGTGTGCAAGGGTTTCTTCCACCTGAGCGTCCCCTCCTTGTACTCACTGTACTCTCGTGGAAACAAGTGTCTCTCTGGCCCTTCGTCCACCTATAGCATGTTACAGTGAAACAATTCGTAGTCTTCCATTTTCCAATGGAAGAGCTCATTTAATGAATCTAAGTCATCTTCGGAGCACTCTTCTAGTTCCAATACCCATTCCTTGTTCGGCTCCATGCATTGTCTCCCTTCATCAACCTCTTCTTTTGTGTCCTATCATGACGAGGATGCTAGGTCTAGTTTCTCAAATCGATTATAAATTTTTGGCCATCTCTCTCTATCGAAATTACTTTCCGTTTCCAGTCATGCTTAGCTTTTGCTTGCACAAGCCATCCTCTCCCTAGGAGAGCGTCATACCCTTTTTTCACTGGAATGACTACAAAGTCCATCACGAACTCTTGGGTGCCAATCATTACCCTTTGTGCCATTAATGTACCTATGGGTTTGATCCCATGGTGGTCTACTCCTACCAGTTAGAAGGTTGGCGACCACAGTGTCGGTCGCACGAGTTTCCTCCATGTCTCTTCGGGTACAACATTGACACCTGATCCTTCGTTGATAATAGTGTCGGTAAGTATTGTGCCAATAATTCCTATCTCCACTACTGTAGGATGCCTTCCCGTGTTGAGTGCCAACAACATCGGGTCCTCAACAGAATTTCCCTTCCCGAGGGGGTTTGCCTTCGTCTCGGTCACCTTCCGCACGTTAGGAGATGGTACCATGTTAAGCAGGGTCATTCTTAATTGTGGCATGGCTGCAAGGAGATCTCCTAATTGTATTGGAATTTCTGTCTGCATTACTTGCCTTAGTATATTGTGTTCCGCGTGACCTCCTTGGGAGGTTCCCGCGGCGTCGTGTATTTCTTTCTGTTCTGCCATCATTCCTCTCTCGATGTCTTCTTTGGCTTCGCATACTCTTTTCTTCTCAGTCTCCAGATGCGGGTAGGTGGCCTTCTTTGCCTGCTCCCTGGTGATTGCCAACACCTCCCCTTCATTGCCTTTGATATTCAGGAAGTTTACACTGGGTTTTGGGCATTTTGTGTCGTCATGGTCTCCGGGCCCACACCATTTGCAAAAGAATTGTGGCTTCTCACCCTTCAAACACTCCCTCGCAAAATGCCCCCATTGGTTGCATGTCTGACATTGAATCATTGGCCTCCCGCTAGCATCGTACTGGATGCGGCTCCGGCCTTCGTCGATGTTATTATTGTCATTTCCCCTTCCTCCACGGTGGTTATTACAGTAGCCGCTGGACGATGTTGTGTTCTGTGTGTTCCCGGGTGCTGTTGAGGCTGACGATTCTTGCGTGAACATGACTTGTTGGTGGCCCCGTGTCTTCATGTTGAACGAACATTCCTTTGTGGAATGGCCCGCCATTCGGCAAATGTCGCAGAACATTTTCTTTGGCCATGTGCCCTTCGTGTGGTCGGCCTCCTTGCAGTCGTTACACCACAAGTCTCCTTCATTCCGACTGGGACTTCCCTTCATAGTTTTGAGTTCTTTAAGCATCCTTTCCATATCCTTTTGTAGTGCGGTGACTTATTTCATTGCTTCTCCGTCACTGCCGCTATCGTCCCCTGGAATGTCGTCCTCATCTGATGAAGAGGACTGGTTTTTCTTCTTCTTTGACGTCTTTTATTCACTTTCCAGGTCCATCGCCCGGTTATATACATCGTCGTATGAGGTGGGAGGAACTATCTTCATCTTCCTCCAAAGGTTTGATTTCAGCCCTTCGATGAACCATCTCTTCTTCAAGCCATCGGGCTGGCTGACTCTCCATCTTTCCCACAAGTTCTTTCAGTTTGGGGCCTTAGGCCCGCACGGTCTCCTTTTTCCCTTGCTTGGTTCCATATATTTCAGAGACGATTTCATTGTCGTCTCGTAGGATCCTAAACTCCTTTTCGAATGCCTTCTGCAATAAGCCCCAGGTGGTCACTCTAGTTTTTTCTAAGTCAAAGTACCAATCAATTGCTACCCCTCGAAGGGTTGCTGGAAACTGTTTCATCCATTCCGCCTGGTCAGCGACTCCATTCGCAGACCAAATTGTCTAACATGTGCGGCAATGCCGAACAGGGTCTTCTTTTCCATAGCCATGGAACTTGGGCAACTTTTCCTTGTTAGCCGCCATATTCACCCTTGGGGTTGGGATGGTGGTATGAACCATTTGTTGCATTGCCAGTTCAGTCGCCGAAAGTGTTTGCTGTATTGGTTGTACAATAGCTGGGATGGTCCTGCCGACGTCGGTCCTCCAAAATTGTTTTCCGGGTTAATTGATGTTCACGAACTACTTAGAGTGGTGTGATCCGCATGCCCTTCTGTCAATTCGACACTTTCCGCGGCAATTGCACAAGTGTACTCCCTCCGTTCAGCTTCCTCTTTTGCCTTCTTTCGGGCTTCTGCCCTTGCGGTCAAAGTTAAGGACCCAAACAAGTTCGTTGTTTCTTCTAACAAATCCTCGTTGACACTTCCCCCGTCCTCTTGGATAGGTTCCTCTAGACCATTGCCTTCACTTACCCCCTCCCGTAGTCTTTCGACATGTCTCCTGAACCTCTCCCTTTGCTCGGCTTGTTGTTTGTCGAGTACTTCTTTTCGAAGAGCTTGTTCTTCCTTGAGTTCCTATTCTTATTCAACTGGTTGGGCATAAATGCTTTTCCTCACACCAATAATCAACACAGAATTTCTAAAAACAAAAGGACACTTTTATTTATTTATGTTTTATTACAATATCTTAATAGAATGATCTCGTCATTCTTATTTTTCACAATGTCCTTCCTTCCTTCCGTCAACTTCAGACGTGACTATTCCCGACGACGTTTCCCATCACGTTCCTCCTGATGTCTTTTTTTTTCCCATTCGTGGTACTCCCAGAGGACTTCCTGTCGTCATTCCTCTTGAATAATCTCTGCCCGACGGAGTCGCTGTGCGAGTGTCGCCTGTGCCAGAAGCCTGGGAAGTTGATGCAAAAGATGGTTAGCAGTCAGGCTCACGTTAAGTGTGTCCCAAACAACGTCTTCTGGTATGGTGGCACGTGTCTCCTCTCTCCGTACAAAAGTTTCAATGGCCGCACTGAATGTAATTCAGAAGTCTTCCGTTAGATGGTGTTCCCGTTCAAAGAGTTTGTTCCTGCCATTCTCATTTGTTCGCATATTATCATCAATCGGTATCCCCATTTATGGACAATACTCCATTTGCCTACATCCAAATCTGAAAGGAAGCGGTGCCAAATGTCTACCCATTGGGGTAGACTAGTTTACTGATGCATAGACATTATACAAGAAATGTAAATAATAGAGATGGATCAAAGAACACCAAAGCTTTCATTAATCATTCAGAACTTAGTACATTCACAATAGCCACCAATGATCATGATCTCTTCGAAGAGCAAGTACAATGTTTAAATAAAACCCGAAGGGGTGCGACCAAATGTCGTCACCCGTTCCCAACCGCCGGTAGTAACTAAGTACCATCGATGGATACATAACATAACTAACACCCGATAGCATAATAAAGAACTTAATATATGTTTCATTACTTTAGAATTTTGTGTACAATGCAAAATGTATTCCCATACAAACCCATCTCTTCTTCTATTGAGAGACTAAGTACATATAGGTACCGAAGGGGTGCGAGGTGAACCGTCGCACCCATTGACTACCTTCGGTACATAACTATCTAACTGTCGTATTACCCGACAACAATCACCAATCTGCATTCTATCCTTAGTCCCATGCCTTGAGACCATTGCTGCTATCTGCAACACTCCATTATTTTCAGACTTAGTCTCTCTTCCCATTGAGACCACTGCACCTTGGATCCCATGCCTTATCTCTTGGCAT
>MU225684.1:206899-220990 GCA_018584345.1 Thuja plicata | reverse complement strand
TCTAGATGTTGTACATATCATCAAAGCTTTGGCAGATTCTTTTAGACAATATGTAGATTTAAATGCACAACTGCGAACAGTAGGAAGCTCACAAAATTATACGAAAACCAAAATTGTCTGAGTACTTTAAAAAACTCATTAAATGTACTTAAAAAAACTCATTAAATGTATACGATGATGCTCCTGCATGATATAAAAAAATGGATCTAGATAAATATTGAATGGAAGATAATTGCCAAAACTTATTACTTCCTTTTCACTGTGTAAAACATGGTGGAAATCAAATACTACGCACTTTATAAAAAAACTAAGAGTTTTACGTTGCAATTTTTCACTTTATAATTTGAGTCTTCAAACTTGAACAGTTGTCTGCCTTGCAGATTCTATCAGCATCCTAAATTTAAGTTTAAATAGATTATTGGTTTTATTCTATGTTACCAAATTCTTCCCTGGCAACCCCAAAGTCTGGTCTGGTTCTTGCAAAAGTCTGGTCCTCATCATATTCTTGCAAAAGTCTGCCCAAATTCTTTCAAACAAACCTGACACAAATTTTGCTGCTTTTATGGTGAATGTGCAAATCTGCAGCAGGACCCAGGCTGCATTTGGCATAAAAATGGATTTTTTTGACTTTTGTTTTGGTCTATTTTAGTCACCAACCTTGCAAAACCTAAGATAGCCCACTAAAAAGGCCAAAAAGGTAAAACATATGTCATTTGGACTAAAACATTAATATATATGGTGGTATATTTTGCTATGTTGCTTTACTATTAGCATAGTGGTGTATGAACTTATTTGCTGCTGTGTGTATATATATATGTGTATGTATATGTTTATATATGTTTTTGTACGGACGAACCCAAAACGAATTCGAACCCACCCTCGAAGGATTTCGAACCCGCATCTGAACCCGAATCCGAACCGGCAACTTGGATTTTATTACATTATCTATATTATATTGGCATTTGTTCTATTATTGTGATTAATTTTTGGATAAATTGGTAATTTGGGTGGCAGAGCTACACAAAATATGTGGTGGATTGTGGTGTAGGGGCACCTCATGGACATCATAGAGGATCATGAAGAATCATGATGTGTTTTAAGTTGATTTGGTTATAATAAGGTCCTAAGGACCAATTTGTGTCCTTTTGTAGGCTTTTGATCACATTGTATGGCTATTGACCCTGTTAGCCATGTATACGCCAACTTGGTCAAATCTGGTCAAAGGTCAGTAGGAGTCTAGGAGAAGGTTGAATTTGGTCTATAAGGCTGTTTTGGGTCATGAATGATGAATTTGTGATGTAATTTGGATGGTAGGAGGTCATAGACAAAAAGTTGTCAAGCAATGCAAAAAGTTGTCAATGTTGTATGAGAACATTGACAACATTTGTGCAACTTTTGCACATAGCGAGCAACTTCCTCCCAACAGCTACTTTTGGTTTGAAATTTGGTTGGGGATGGTTCAGGAAGTTGATTTTAGTCTATTTGAGTTGTTATCACTGAAATTTGCACCCTGCTGAGTAAACTCAACAATCTAGTGATACATGGGAACACTTTTGGGTTGTGGGTAACCCGGAAAAGAAGTGAACCTCCGGAGAAGGCCAGCTTCCTTGGTACTTCACCTAAACTAAAGCTTTTCAGAGGGAAAGGGTTAGAAGGATACATAAAATGAAACCTACTGTTAAAGGTGATGCACCGAACTATTTCTTTGAGACTTAACAAAAACTAACACACAATATAACTAGTGACAAAGAGCTTCCTTACACAACTCAATAACACAGACTTTGCATCAACAATTTGAAAGAAGGCTAAAATATCAATCCCCAAACGGAGAAAAGATTCCTCACAATTCAGAACTGATTCAACACAAATTTTCAACCGACAAAGACTATATTCTTCTGTAAAAGGCATCAATATGTGATACACAAAGACAGAAAAAAGAGAGAAGGTACCAGCTATATTTCACTGCCAATGCACTTTTGGGTTGTGGATAACCCAGAAAAGAAGTGAACCTCCAGAGAAGGCGGGCTTCCTGGGTACTTCACCTAAACTAAAACCTTTTCAGAGGGAAAGGGTTAGAAGGAAACATGGAACTGAAATCTAATCCTAAGGTGATGCACCAAATGATTCTCCCAGACTGATACTGCCATATCTAGCATACAGGGGTTCAAAATACCCAGCTATACAATAACATAACTCAAAATTTACCCATACTTCTACATAAGCATTTCATAAAGAAGTTACAAATGCTCACAAACCCAAGAAGGAAAATGGAAGTTTCACAACTGGGTGTTGTTTGCATCACTCACACAACTAAATAACTTGCAAAAGTATAACATATCCTATCGAAAGGTGCTGAAAGTGATAAATGTAAGAGGAAATACATGGGATTTCACAAAAACACTTAACCATATATGCTCTACACACAATGAAACAAGCCTTGAGAAGGTAAAATCGCTAGAATATATTGAACAAATGATGCTCACAGCTGTATACAATTCTGAAACTGAGTTACAAAAACAGTAAGCTGGAAGGAAAAAGAACTTACAAATGAGCCTTCAACTCATACTTATGCATTTTCCAGCCAACTGCCTCATAAATGAGGGCAATAAATTCTAGGTCGGATTCAGTCCATAAGGCCATTTTTGAGCCCCTCAAAAGACTTCAAAAAGGTGTAAAAAGGGTGCCAAGGTCAATCCTTAGCAGCTTTATCATAATGGCTCCTCATAAATGCACTCATATCCTAAAAACAACTCATAAAGAGCTTCTGAAATGCAATAACTTCATCTATCTTTCAATCCCACTCCTATGACTTAAGCATTTTAGTCATAACTCTTCAAAAAATATCTCTTTGATTTTAAAGGTAAAAATAAATATTTAATTTGCATCACAAATAATAACTCATTAAATGATTAATAATTATTATTTTAATAAATTCTAATTATATTAGTAATATTCATTAAGCGATAATTAAATCACTTAATGATATTATTAATATAATAATATACTTATCAAAATAATAATTATAAATTACAATTAATATATTAAAATGGCACAAATTAATTATTTATAAGTACTTTTATAGATCTACCATATTCGTAAAAATAATTCAATGATATATCTATTAACATTTATTAAATAATATAATATATATTATTTAATAAATACTAAGTTCTCAAATAATATTTATTAAATAATATATTATATTCTTTAATAAATGTCAATGATATATATCATCAAAGTTTTAACAAGGCCCAAAAAGCCTTTTACATAACCAATCTGCAGGCTTTCTATGTCAAAAATAATTTTAAGAGAAATGAGGAAAACGCCTCTCGAAGCTGCCGAGAATATGGCATGAAACCCTAAAACAAAACACATCATTTTACTTTCTCATTTCATTTTAGCTCTCCATGTTGGGCCGCCTGGGGATATGTTGCCGCTATGGGGTTTTGGAGGAGAATGTGGAGTTTTTTACATTATTTGAAAGATTTATGAAGCTTGAAGGTATTTCTAGAACTATTTGAAGCCGTTCCTCCATTGCTTTTTTTTCCTTGGCCGCCATTATAGGGTTCAAGTACAAATCTGTAGCTTCATTTCATGATCTTCCTCCTGCAACTTTTGGTATCACCATTATTAGACTTTGCTTGAATAATTAAAGGATCTTTTCTAGAGATTTTCAACCCAGTCATCATGATTTCTTCTACAGGTATTTAATCCTTTCAACGCCTTTGGATTTTATATGTAAAGAAAGAAGTAAAAGAAACCTTATGTTTTTCCCTCTGTCTTGATATTCAACCTGCTATAAAACATAGATGATGCCTTCATTTTATTTTCAAATATCTGCATTTTCCTTTTACTCTAGGCGGCCATGAGTAATTTGACAGAGTTTTGAGGACTTCCCTTGAAGATCCTCCTGAAGATCTCTCGAAAAAAAATGCATCTACAGGTAGGCTCCTCTATTCTATGGGCCAAGATATTGTTCTGCAAAGAGAATAACAAATATTTTATTTCCCTTCAATACTCTTCTTCATTGCCTGAACTAGATATGCTGGTCACGACTATTCATTAAAAATAAATCTGGGTGTTTCTTCTCTTTTCCCTGCTACAAATATTCAAAAAATTGTGATGTTTTCGTGTTTCTTACTGTCATAGACTTTGCTGCCCCAAAGAACTGCTCTCTGATTCTTATCACTAACAGTACCCTGAAGTGCCAGTGCTGAAACAGGTTGATCATAAATTGAAATGTAGCTACTAGTGTGTTTTTGAAACTCGGCAAGATTGTGAGACAATAGCCCAACAGCAACTCCTATGTCGACATGCTTATATGCTTCCTAATGCAGACAAAGCTGAAATGTCACTCTGCTGCTATATGACTAACATATTTCGCTTATTTGCTGCTCTGATGATTTTGTAATGGTTGTAGTCGGCTGACAAGCCGACGGGTAGACTAGTATCATATAGCCGACATGACCTTCGGGAACTTTCCGGAAGGCCTCCAGGAGTAGTATAAGTACACCCTTCGGGGTCATTGTAATCATCATCTTGGCATAATGTAATATCTTTGGCATATGCGAATAATATAAGAAGTTCTGCTATTATTATCTATTATCTGTGTATTCATTTACCTGTACGGTAAACATTTCATTCATGCGCTCAGATAACAACTCTGCCCAATCATATATCTTACCCCCCATCAGGTTGTTCATGACCCTTCATCACAAGACCTTCTACATGCCACACTATGCCATTGGGTTGCTATTGGACGCATTACTCCGACAGATCCCGGAGGCCACCTTGTCACGAGAAGTGAAACCGGGGCCCTTAGCTCCCGGTGAGCCTCCTATCATGTGCTGGAAACATTTAGATATTCCGACTGGTCAGAAGGCTCTTCCGGGACAGAAGTGTCAGCGGCACACAGTTTCTGAATCTGCATCCGAGGACATAGACAGCGGAAGGGAGGCGACTTCTGAGAGCGAAGGGGATGAGGAGCCCGTTGAGGGGGACACCACGGAGGTAGCAGTTACCATCGCCATGCCCCCACCAGTGCTCTTTTCACCACCAGTCCTCTCGACGACCGCACATTTGAGTTCCACAGCGGTGTTGGGTACTACACCTGCTTTTGGTCAGTTAAGGACCCCAATTGACATGTCTCCATCAGTGGTTCCGGAGGCATTACCTTCAGTAGAACTGGTGGTAGAGGAAAGCCGGCTAGAGGAGTTGGATTCCGTACCTGAGGGCCAAGTACAATTGGAGGTGGTGGGGGATGATGCCGTAGTAACGGTTGACAGGGCCTTGTTGGACCCACCTCGCGCTGATCCGTCCTCCATTGAGGGCATGTGTAGTTGGCTTAGCTAACGGTTTCAGATGGCCCCGTTGGCCCCAGTTGGTGCAGCACTTCTTTCTCCTCGACGGGAGGTCCCTCCCGAGGTGATTGATCTAGATACAGTCGCGTCCCCTACGGCTACACCCTTAGCAGAAGGGGGTGCCCAGGTTGGTAGAATGGAGGTGGGACATACCTCCCAGGAGATCAGTACGGAGGTAGGGCATGTGGGGGAGACGGAGACTATACTTACAGACAGATTCAGGGATTCCTTTATTCCGCCTCCGCCAGAGCCTACGGAGCCTACGGATGACATTGAGGCATTCCTTGCCGATGTGGTAGCCCATGGTCGACAAGTGATGGCTTCGGCACAGTCTCGGGCTAGAGAGAGTGTTGTCACCAGTTTGGAGGGGCTATTGTCTTTTGTTCGGACTGGCTGCCCCATAGCTTTTGCAGCCTGTTTTGAGTCAGGCGGATGGCCCACGGTAGAGACAGCAGAGATGTTGGCAGCCTGGGTAGTTACTGAGCCGGAGGGAGAGAGTCGTATAGAGACTCTAGTACGGCAGATCGAGCAGGCATTCCGGGATAGTTATTATGCCTTGAGAAGTACAGAGCAGGTTTCGGCAGGACGGGAGATGGCACGGGTGGCCGCGCAGAGTGCTCGAGAGGAGCTGGCTACCCAGTTTGAAGCAATGGAGCGGGACCTGGCTCAGCGTACTGAGGAGATAGCACGCCACCAGGCGGAGCGCCAGGAGTTGGTGGCGCAAGTAGAAGCTACCCGGACAGCACAGTCAGCTATGGAGGCACAACTTGCCCAGGAGCGCCTTTCTTTTGCAAAGCAGTTAGAGGAGTTATCGGCCGAGAATAGTGCCTTGGCAACTTCTCTCACCCAGGCTCAGGAGGCTGCGGACCAAAAGGAGAAAGACTTGTTGGAGGCTTCCATGATGGTCAATAATGCCCTGGAACACCGTATGATTGCAGAGCGGGATTTGAGGGCTCGGACAGAGCAGGTCTACGCGTTGCGAGCTCAGTTAGCATCTTCCACTTCAGGGACGCCCTCTCAGCCCTCTCAGCCCTCTTCTCAGTTGTGATCACTTGGTTTTGTTATTTTTTGTGTACGTCGTCTGGAGACGACTTTCCTTTTTGGGGGGATGATGTAGTTGGCTGACAAGCCGACGGGTAGACTAGTATCATATAGCCGACATGACCTTCGGGAACTTTTCGGAAGGCCTCCAGGAGTAGTATAAGTACACCCTTTGGGGTCATTGTAATCATCATCTTGGCATAATGTAATATCTTTGGCATAAGCGAATAATATAAGAAGTTCTGCTATTATTATCTATTATCTGTGTATTCATTTACCTGTACGGTAAACAATGGTCGTGCAGCTGCACTATTTGACATGGCTATTGCATTGATCATGTCTGCACTGTGACGATTACCTGAACTCTATAGATTTTGACATATTAAATTCATAGCCTGAATGGTTACATAGTATGATATGCTTTAACCATGTAACTTGCCGATTTTCAGTAATTCCCATTGTTGTTTACACCATGAATCTATGATAATGTTCATGACTGATACTCATTGCTCTTGTAGCTCATGTATGGTGCAAAATCCTAAATTTGAAAACAACATTACAATGATATCATAAAATAACTTTTCCTTTATAAGAATGTGTTGCTTTGAAACATTGTTGATATCTGCCTCCATTCTCTATTTTAGCCTCTATGCATGATATGACTTTGAATCCTTCATTGTATTCTACCTACTCATTGCATCACCAACCTTATTGTAATGTCCCTGTAGCTTTGTGATGTAGTCTTGTAACAAAATATGAAATTTATCATAACACATGATTTCTCGTTGTCGTTGATGACATGAATGTTCTGTTCTCATAAGGCTCCTTGACTGGAAATCTCTATCTTGATCCCACCCATTGCTCTTATCAGGAAACTTTGTTATATCTCTTCTAAGATTGAAGGCATAATTGACATGAAGCTTCTAGTGTTGTAAACAATCATGTCAATGCTTTTTGTGATTGATTCACTGACATGAAGCCTCTTTTATATCGACTGTCCTCTCAAAAATTCCTCCATGATTTGATAGAATGTTGTCCCCATGCTCTTTTATGATATATGTTGGTGTTTTATATTCATGTTGATCATATCTGAAATGTTATTTTACTATTGTAGCATTACTGCTATCATTGGATTGTTGTATCATGTTATCCTTATTTTGGAAATTGATTTCTCTTGCACTAATTGAATATGTTGTTATATCATGCAACAAAATATGACTTTAGAGCTGCATGCTTATTATTTATCGACATGCTGAGCTCAACCCTTGTGGGAGCCCACTTGATCCCACATATCGATAAATAATAACTGTGTACCTGCTCCTTCACATGAAACATACTTGTCAGATAAAAATGAGCATATAGATCCTGCTTTTGATATTTCTTGTTTTCTCATACATCCGTGATTAGCTAGCTGTTATTATGCATGTGAAGAGCATGTTGTATGTTTGTAGATGCAGGTGCATGTAGTAAATGATGACCCGACATTGCTTAGATCGCTGATCTAATGTCATTTTATCATTCAAATGCAAGGATTAGGAAAAAGGAAGCATGAGTTGGATGCAAGGCAAGCAGGAGGACTGAAGACTAGGCAAAGCAAAACAAGGTGGGCTCGTCATCCAGGCAATGACGAGTCACCCTTTACTACTTATGCCTTACTTTTCATAGTATCTAGAAATGTATAATGTTCTTTTCATGTGCATTATGATGGTTAGTCTCACGGCTTGTGTGAGACAATATTCATAGCTTGTTGGAACCAGGATGAAAATTTTAAATCTTGGGCACAAGAAACAAGGACCTTGCGTATAAAAGTGTTTTAAGTGAAAAGTGTGTCAGAGAAGACACTTTTTAATTATAAAAGCAATGCTTTGTAAAAGAAAAATCATCTATTGAATATTTATAATTTTTCTTCTTGAGCCTTGGGCTAGGGTTTCTGAGTTCTTCACTGCTGCAATTGAATGTTATTATTTTTGTGACAAATTATGGAGATGAGGGTTTGAAGCTCTTCCTTGGTAGATGCCAAGCTCTGAAAATGTTTGGTAGTTGAGGCGAGAATCTCAATTGACTATTCAGTACTTTGAATCATTACGGATGGATGATGAATTGTGATCTAAAAGCTTCTAGCATTTTTTATCTGTGCTGGCAACTAAGATATCTGTTTGGGTTTTCTGAAGGCAACGTTGAGGGTTTGGGAGCTGCTAGAATATGCATTGAATCTAGGGCAGCGATTTGAATATTTCTGAATTTGTGTCTATCCATATCAGCTGTGTGAGGATCTTGCTGCTGCGTCTGGCTTACTGGAAGCATGTTGTAGTTATCAATAGTGTGGGTTACAGTAAGGGCAGTGTCATTTGTCTAGCTAGCAGCATTATCAAAAGAAGGGTTGCGAATGGCGTATTTGGGAAATGATAAGGGCAGTTCCAACATTGTATATGCCTGCAATATAAATTATGAAAGGTGCATATGAATGATCTTGAACGACTTTGTTTTCCAGCAGTTTGTAATTGTAAATATTTTTTTATGTATTGGCATCCTATATGGGCTGAATTTCTCAATTAATTTGAGTATACTTTGTTCCAGATGTTCTTAGTTTAATTTATGCCAAAATTATTTTAATGTCAAAATTATCTGAAAACAAAGTTTATTGTTCAAAATCAAACAAGTATTGCAAAATTTATCCAAGAATCCATTGTCAATTGTTTGAGGAGTTATAACCCGATGAGGGTCATTACATTCCTATGGGGTTGTCATGAGGTGGTAGAGAGTGGATCTGATTTGCATGAGCGAAGGATATGGACAAGGTGGCCAGAAAGGAGGTTGGTTGCTGCTTGCCGAGTTGTTCTTGTGAACTAGGGCTTGTTGGGTATCATCTTTGGTGGATCGGATTTGTTCGCCTTAGATTGGGAGGATGCCACGGTGGATGAAACCTAGGTTGCCAGAATTGGAGGATGAAATCAGGATCTTGAGGACCGATTTGAGAAATGAGATGGCTAGTTTGAAGACTGAGGTCTTGGAAGATATTAGGGCTGCTCTTGTGGATTACATCAGAACCCTAGATCTGTTGTTGCTATTAAATGTTGGGCAAAGAATCTGATAGCTTTGTTGATGGAAAAGTTTCACATGTTAGAGGAGAAGATCATGTGCAAACCTGACAAAAGGCTTGAGGAGTTGACTGATCGGTTTGCAGAACCGAGTGTCTGTTGTCGTTTCCCAATCAGACTGAGGCTTGTTTGGCTGGTGCAAAGACTTGTTCGGAGGAGGAGAGAGCAAGTTGATGTTTCTATTGCAGAAGTGGTTGGTTTTCATGCTTAGATTGATGGATCAGATATGGAAACTGCAGAGCATCTTGTTGTTGATGATGAGATTGTTAATGAGGAGGAAGAGTTACCTTTGTCTAAGGGTTTTGCTGAGGAGGTCGGTATTGATGTCCTTGTTGACAGGGATGTTGAAGTTGATATGGTTGTTATTGTTCCTGTGGTTGGATCGGTGGATGACCTTGCTGAGGATGGTGGTAAGGGCATTGATGCTGATTGTTTTGCTGATTGGTATGAGGTTGGGGATGAGACTAGTGAGGATGGTGGATATCTTGATCTGATCCTTGTTGATAAGCTTGAGTGCTTTGATGAGTTTTCCAATGATAGTAATGTTGGAGAGTTGCAGACTGACTTGGTTTGGTTGAGTGTGCTTGTATGGAAGGAGGAACTGAGTTTCCGTGACAGAGATAGTTGTTTGAGGATGAACTTCTTGGTGATGGATCTAGATAACTGGCTGAAGTATAGAGGAGGTGGAATGAATGAAGTTCATGACATCTTTGTTGCTGATGAATTGATGATTGAGTGTGATCAGATGTATGGTTTGAGTGATGAGTGGTATGAAGGGTTTGCAGATCTTGTGCTTGGGTATGTTAGTGGATTTGGTCGCTGGTCTGTTTCTGAGTAGAGCTCGTGGAGATCAGATTAGAGAAGGCATGATGTGCTGGTGTGGAAGTTGTTGTTCCTAACCTTGAGGATGTGGAGACCGATGGTTAAGATGAGGTGGTTTCATTTTGACGTGCTTATGGAATCTAAGTGCGAGACACTTCTTTTGTGACCCCGGGTGTTTGATGCAAGGGTGTCTTGGGTTCTTGGCGATCCTTTGGCAATCAAAAGGATATGTGTGTTGGAGCTCGGTAAGCTGCTCAATAACTGTGGTGGGTGCTCGGTTGGAGGTGTTGGCTCATCGACGGACTCAGTTACTTGTGTTGGTTCTGCTTCACCAACAAGACTCAGTCATTGGCATTGGTTTGGTTTCACCGACGGGTTTCAGTGCTTGTTGTTGTTTTGCTCGATTGCTTCACCGAGTGGGTCTCTGTTGCTTGGTCCTTTTCTCCGAGTTGGTTGTTTTTGCTCGGTGGTCTGTCTCACCTACGATGTTCTATTTGGTTGGATCTGCTTTCCAACTTATGCATTTAATTTGGTTCTCATTCCTCGAGATATGGGTCGAATGTTGGAGGTGTGAGGACCTAAATCTAGATGGTTCTTTCTCCTAGGTAGATTAAATGACTGTTGCAATCCGATTGTTGGAGAACACATTGGGTGTTGTGTTCTTGATGCCGACCTATGTTTTGTTGATTTATTTTATTTGTAAAGCCGACTTTGTGGTTGCATTGTATAAAAAAAGAGGGTTTGGGTAAAGTAGAGGTGGCAGAGGGAAGTAGTGGAAGAGTTGATGTAAAGGTCCACGGATCTGAATTTGGTAGAAGATACCTTGTACGGCTAGTATCTCGTTGGCTTAGGAAACAAGAAGATTGCTTGGTGGCTTGCGAGCACAAGTTTAGATCTGTCTTGAGTTTTCCTACTAGATTGTTGTCTGTTACATGTCTGGGCTAGTTAAGGGGGTGATCTGAAGCTTGGAGAAGATCTCTGTGATAGATCTTGGTATATTTGCTGATGTATGTGGCCGTAACCAAGAAGGCCTTACAGCTCGACATGTTGCATGTAATTGAATTTTTGATAATTAATGAGTTGATATTCTGTATATCTTGTTCTTTTGTGGTTTCCCCTGTAGTTCTTATTGTTGGCTGCAAGTTTGGACAATCCATTATTGGATCCTCCGAGCTTGACTACATCACTTTATGGACATAACGAGCATATAACCATATCACCATAATGATATATATGTTTTGACCCACCACATTTTTTGTTTTGCTAAGAAATCAGCCGAAACCATAGTATTTTATTAATATAATTTAATTTACACCTCCATTCAGTGCAGGCACCGGAGGAAAATAAAGAAGGAAAGATAAACCTCTAGTAAAGCCCGAGACTTAATGTCCAGTTCATAATCATAATACAAATCTCACAGATGTGTGAGACAGTATGAGGAGATGATCCCCATTTACAACTTTAAAACATAATATTTACAATCCCACATCGGCCTTGTGGTTAAGTACAATACGAATTTCCTAGTGTTTGGGCATAGTTACAAATTTGAAATAAAAATACATGGCTGGTTTTGTCAACTTCAGCCCATTAGCATGCTTTCTTCCCCCTTTAACTAATTTGTGAATGTCTTCTTCTTGAAGTTTCATCCCTGAACCTACCAGATCAGAACCAGAAAAAACCTACCTAACCCTAAATCAAACGAATTAGAGTAATCCTTTAAACACTGTAGCAACAGGGTTAGTGACCATCTCAAAAGTAAGTTGACCAGAATTTATCACCATATAGTGATCAAGTTAGAAGGCATCAACACATCAAGTAAAGGAAGATAATCAGTATAGAAAGGTTAAAACAGTAAGGGGAGACTATCCATATTGCTAACGATGCCAATTTCGTTAACTTTCCAAAGTAATCATGATACCATAATCCATGATGACAAGAAAGAATGGTGGGCAGACATACATTGATTCGAGCCTACAGCCAGAGCCATCATGACCAAGTCCATACCCATAGTTATATTAATCCCAGAATGAAGCATTATGACTAGGGCGGAAGTAATTCAAAATAGATCAAGCAATTTCTTCTATGTTTGATCCTTAACGAGATTGAATGGTCTAGCTAGAACTCATTGCATCAAGTGATTGGAACAATGATAATACAGTTATAAAACAAATGGAGTGCACAAATGCCAAAAAAACTAGGTTACTTTAATTCAAAAATTTATTTTCCTTTCAGAATGTTTAATTCCAGGATTTTTTTACTTTTATTTAAATCTATGAGGTGCTTTCCAATAAGTAAAAAAATGAAGGTCGATTCCTAAAAGACTAAAATCTCTCGGCTCAATAAATTAGCGTTTTTATCTAGTAACCGTATTACAGAAGTAAAAAAAAAAATAGCTTTTGATTTCCATTGCATTATTTCTAGAATAAAAAATTAGAATACAACATACCTACAATACACAATCAATTCGTGATTGTTTTTATAGCACATTGTGTTTTAGAATTTTGGTACACTTTCGACACATTAAAATAATGAAAAATAGGGGAATCAATATTTCTAAAGGGATAAAACCTGCCGAAGTGGTTTAACAAACTTTCTTGTCACAATTATTATGAAAATAAGCAAAATGGTGCCATTTTTAATTCTTGTACCACACATGCCATACATAGGAAAATGAATTAGAACACAGTACTCCTATACACAATTAGCTCGAGAAATTTTTTAATAGCAGTTTTGAATCTAGGTATTCTTTTTCCATGTTTTTTTAATTTGCATACAAAAAAATTGTGCCCAGATGAATTGAAATGCTATATTGGTTTGGTAACATTGTTTTTCTTTGATAACTGTGCTATAAAAGTGAAAAACCCTTTATAAGTCGTGTAGTGTCTGATCTCCCTAGGATGGCCATGTAGAATATGGCAAACATGCTCATACCCAAATATATCAAAATCAATACATCTTAGGTTATGTAGGTCAAATTTACCTTGCAATTAGTCAATTGTCCCATTCAGGCATTTTTGTTCTATATGCTTATTCTACTTATTCAAATTCCATGTAGTATATGGTCTAATTGTTTTATTGAGAACTACATCTGAATTACGATTATGCAACGGATATTGAGTGCTAATGCATGACTGTTTAACATTTTTTTCACAAATACAGTTTTAGAATTTGGTTACATGCCATTCCTAACTTCTGAAAAGCTCATTGATTATACAATTTTTTAGTGTCTGATCTCCCTAGGATGGCCATGTAGATTATGGAAAGCATGCTCATACCCAAATAGATCGAAATCAATACATCTTAAGTTATGTAGGTCAAATTTACCTGGAAATTAGTCAATTGTCCCGTTCAAGCATTTTTGTTCTATATGCTTATTCTACTTATTCAAATTCCATGTAGTATATGGTCTAATTTTTTTATTAAGAACTACATCTGAATTACGATTATGCAACGGATATAGAGTGCTAATGCATGACTGTTTAACATTTTTTTCACAAATACTATTTTAGAATTTGGTTACATGCCATTCCTAACTTCTGAAAATCTCATTTATTATACAATATTCCTAAATCTGTTCAACACTTACACATTAATTACTTTTGACTTTGTTCATGAGCCATCTATCCCTAATTGTGCCTTTGACTTGTATGCCCTAACAAATCCCAACCATTAGTGCAGTGTACGCTGAGATATATTTGTTCATTGTTTCTCACTCAAGCTTCATTGTACTCAAATTCTATTGAAATTATAACAAGTTCGAAGGATTTATA
>MU225684.1:160529-175467 GCA_018584345.1 Thuja plicata | reverse complement strand
AAAAAAAAAAAAAAGACCATACGGTACGGAACCGTATGACCGTATGGTAGACACAGCAAACTCAGCGATAGACAGTGACCGTACGGTAGAAGACCGTACGGTCGTGACAACACCAATTGGCGGGCCCGTGCGGTGGCATGTTTAAACAAAAACCCACCACACGCTTAAGAGAGATGTACAGACTATGATTCTTCCAAACAGGCATGCGAAGAAAACATTTAGTAATTCAACACCGTACGGGGACGTTAAACAAGTAGCACCGAACAGTTAAAAGTCGTACGAGCAGGCCAAACTTGCGCATAAGGCAAAAAAGTTAAATAAGGTTGTAGGTGAAGAGACACTATGCGATGAGCCCTACGGTGTACTGGAGATGCCGATAAAGTAACCACCGTATGGAGGGAACAAGACCCACACAGTTTCGAGCAGTAGGCCACACGGACAGCTCTGTAGATGCCGCAAGGAAAACGTAACTAAATAAAGCGCAGATACCTTTCATCGAACGGCGTGGTAAGGCAAGGTGCGGAACGACATAACAAAAGTCGTGTTATGCATTTTTCCAGCCATACGAAGTGAAAAAGAGTTGTGGCAGATAGGACATGAGTGATGCATACAAGGAGAAGCCGGCAGTAGTACACGGTATGATAACAAAGGCTGTACTTAGTGAAATAGGAGAAAAAGTTTGGAGAAAGAGGGAAACAATAAGAGTTCCATAGTTTTGGCATTCCGTACGGTAAGAAGAAGAAAACAAAGGAATTAGTACGGCTAGAAGGAAGAGAAGTTTCATACGGACGGCAAGGAGTAGCAGCGAAGGTTCTACAAAAAAAAAAAATGACGACAAATCAAGACAGTTCAAAATGAATAATGTATGGTACCAAAGGGAAGGGCATAAGCAGGCAGTAAGGAAAACACAAGTAGTTTGCAGAAAAGAGTATGGGATTAGAAGAAAATCACAAAAATGGTGTGTTGCATGGACTTCTGTTATTAGCCTTTGGAGAGTGTGACCAGTTGATGAGATCCAGAGCTGCTATAGGCATGAAGTGTCTGCATGCCGAGGGAGGAGAGAGCACTGGAGCAAGCCTTTCAAGAGGGGTACTACGCTTTGAGGCACTCAGAGGAGTAGGTGTTGGCTGGACGTGAGACTGTCTTGGTGGATGCACAGAGTGCTCGGGAGGAGCTGACCACCTGGTTGGAGGCCGTAGAGCGACACTTGACTCAGCGTACCTAGGAGTTGGAAGCAGAGAAGGTAGCACAGGTGACTATTGAGGTCAGATTGGCTAGGGAGACAGTATTGTGTTAGCCGAGGCTATAGCTGAAACGTGTTTTTTTGGAGACAAGTTTGGTGTAGGCATAGGAGGAATGTGATGTGACAAAAAAAGAACAACGACGCCACATTAATAGGGAGGGCGGCACTTCAACTTTTTCAGGGATGCCCTCGGCCCCTTCTCTTCAGTGATTTCATCTCCCTGTTGTTGTAAGTCGTCGGAGACAACTTGTTTTTTGGGGGGGATGATGTTGTCGGGATATTTGAATGTACCGGTTATTATATTAATAAAGTATTAGGTTAGTCTTGGTTGTTAGTGACCGAGAGGTTAGATAGTTACGTCACGACGTTTCGGTCGTGGCCCTTCGGGTACTTTATATACCCTCTCAAAGGATGAACACGGAGATATTATTGTATGATCATTATTATGTAAATGTACTTGCTAGTCTAGAATGATTAATGAAAGGTACAACTTCCGACTGCAAGATAACAGATTAGGCATTATGTCAAATATCTGCAACTCTAGCCATAGTAAACCCCAAATTTTTTGTTGCAAGGTTGAATTCCTTTCAATAATGAAAAGGCCTTTTGGGAATCTTCTAATTCCTAAATTAATGTCCCGTTTCTAGTTGGCCAGATAAGTGACTGCTAATTATATACTAAGATTCAAATAAACACAAGGACAAAAACTTTTCACTGGAGACACTCTACACAAATAAAATACTATTGCCCTTGACCTAAATGGCTCTTATCATTTCCTCCTCTTCTATATGAGTTAACAATCCCCAATTTTAGTTATAGAAACAGAAATACTTCACAATAGCGGAACAAAAAAACCATTTGATAGTGAAAGAAAACTTGACTCATTTCTTTCCTACAGAGTGATCTATCTTTATCTAATGGCCCAATTCATGGCATCAAAAAGTGTCTTCAGAATATGACATTGAAAGTCCCCCTTCCATCCCCAATTTGTTAAAAATATGACAATGTTAAAATGGGTTGTTTTGTTACCTTCTCATTTTAAGAGCTGAAAACTTTGTTCTACAACTATTCTCCCATGAAACTCACTCAAAACCACTTTTCATGGTCTCAATTATATGTGCACAAATGCCACTAAAATTTGATATAAACTTCCTGTAGAAACTTGCTAAATCATAGAAACTTCTTGCCTCAAACGTATTTTTTGAAGATGACCACTCTATTAGGTCACCTTATCTAGATCTATCCTCAATCCCTCCTAGGAAATGACAAATCCCAAATACAGTAGTTCAATCTTCATAAAACTGCTCTTCAAAATGATCAAATTTGTTCTTTCAATCTTCGCAAGACTAACCCCTCAAATGCTTCAAGTTTTCCAATATTTTATTGAAAAAACAATACAAGAAATGTGTTCAATGTCTTATTCATCAACCTCGTGAAAGTGTTAAATGCATTTGTCAATCCAAATGGCATTTCCCAACCACTGATACAACTCATCTTCATCTTAAATGTGGTTTTCCACTCTTCGCCTCTCTAATATGAATCCGATGATACCCACTCTTCATTTTAATTGAGATATTTGACTGCACTCAAACAATCCGTATAGCCATCCTATCAAGGTAATGGAAAGTTGTACTTCACTTATCTTGTTGATGGCTTGTGAATCCATGCACATGCTCCCTTCACCATCATTCTTGGATGTTAATACTACTAGGATACACATGGGCTCAAACTTCCCATCATCAAACTTTTATCTAATAACTCTTGAACTTGCCGATCCACTTCCTCATTCTTTTTTGGCATCATTTTGTATGCTACCTTGTTTGGTAATCTTGCTTTGAGAATCAATCCATGTGATCACTAATACTTCTCATGGGTGGTAACCCATGGAACAACTCTAGTGAAAGAATTTCATCCTATTCTTCCAATAATTTATTTACTTCTAGTGGAAATTCCTCTTCTTTTATTGTCTTGACTTCTTTAGGCTCAAACCTTTAAAATTTGTTTCCGTAAAACCAAACATACCTTTGGAAATTGTCTGTTGCTTTTCCCAAGTCCCTTAATAGACTCAGTGTAAATTCTTTCTCGTCTTTTATGATGGTGTACGTGTTCATCTTTCCATCATGTACAATCCTCTTGTCATGTTGCCACCATCTCCCAAGAAGATGTGGTCCAAGCTTCCATAGACATAATCACACAATATTTCATCCTTGTATATGTTGATCTAAAAATCTGTGAAACATCATTCACTTACCAAGAATTGATGCTCCCTTTTCAAGGCATGACAATCATCGTTGGGCATAATATTTCATCCTTATATATAGTAATCCAAAAATCTACATAATTTCTTACCAAGATTTGATGCTACCTTTACAGCTATGAGAACATGTATGGCCTAGGATGTTTGACCCTATCTAGATTGAGTTTCTCATCTAACCATTTGGAACCCAATTGTTTGTGCTTCCTCTCAACTGGAAATTTGCACATTTTCCTTTGGACTTGCATATAGTCCTAAATTGATTCTCCACTTGTGTAGGCTCATGTTCTTCCTTCTTTGATTGTTATAAATCTCTTCATCGTGAGACTCTCCTCGTTCTACTTCTGTGAGCCTAGATTATGCTATACTCTCCTGATCAAGTTGAGCAATGTGGCTTTTGCCACAATCTTATGATTGTGGACATTTGAAACCTCTATAACCAAAATCACATATATATTTGGTGAATCCTCCACTTCCTCTTTCACACAATCCTCTTCCTCTTGTAACTTGATGGCAACTTCGAGAGCTGCAAGATTCCTTCTCGTTTGTATATTGTCTTTTATCATCACTGAATTGTCCTCTTCCTTTAGAGGATCTTCCTCTTCATCTTGAATTGCTTTGTTGCTTTCTCTCCAATTTCTCTTCTACACTAAAGCATATTGTGAGCCTTCACTAATTTCACTCAGATCATTGTACACTTGTCTTGAAATAATGACCAAGTCCATTAACATAAATTACAATCTTTTCGTCTTCTAGATGGCCAACTATAAAATTGAACCTATAGAACTCCTCTATGTAATTCTTGGCTTCCGTCTCCCATTGCTTCAAATTTTGTAATTTCCTTAATAGATTTAGTTGATAATTGTTGGTAACAACTTTGCCTTCAATTATGCAACCAATTAATTTCATGATTGAATCTTCTCCTTCCCTCTCATCTATCTATCCATCTACATATGATCTCACCGCATGAATGCATAAGTCTTCAACTTTGTAATGAAAAAATTTACCTTCTTTTGGTGTTCTATTGATTCAAAATCAAAATATTTTTTCGTTTATAAAACCTTATATAAGAATTCTTCAAGATACAAGCTCCCATTGTAGCATGAAGTATCAATCTATAGTCTATTTCCTATATATGGCATAGCTCTCAAGAATGGTTCATTCATTTACTCTTCCATTTACCCTTTCCTAGCCGAATATTGCTTCTTATTTTTTTTATCTCCACTCATGTCTTCAACATGTACACCTCCTTCTATGTGCTTCCTCTATTGCTTCCAATCAAGTTACCATTTCTCTTGGCATTTTTGTTATATTAACATTTCTCTAAACTCTTGGTAGGCCTCTATGAGCCATTTCTTCTTCTTTAGCTTTCTACAGCCATCAAATTTTCATACCTACAATAAAAAATTTAGACCTTTCCAAGAATAAATCCTTCAGTCAGTTCAGTAATCCAATGAGCTAAATAGATCCGAAACTACTTGATGTAAGTAAGGATTGAGTGCATAGTGAAAAGAAGTTAATCCTGGTTTCTCTACACCACCACTACTACAAAAGGAATAATGGAAGTGACAACCACCAAGAAATTATGGACCAAATTCAAGCTACAACTTGCAACAAGGAACACCCATACTTCAGAAATTGGAGCTCAAACTTTCAATTGTCAATTTTATTGCATGTAGTCCAACCATAAGGCACTTCAATCAACTTAAAAAAATTTCCAATGTCCCTATATTGGACTTCAAAGTATTATGGTGACCAATAGGGAACTGATTCTTTCTTTCTCACTCCCACGACTTCCTATTACTTGTTCTATCGCTTGTTTTAATTCCTATAAATATGTTTTTTAATATACCAAAGATCCATCTAGAATAGGGAAGCTTCCATCAACTAAGAATAGGTGCATGAAAGTTATTGCCAACCATGATTGATAGGTGAAGAAAACCCACCCCTTCACTAAAAATATATGCCCATCAAAGGACACTATAGCTTGACATAAAAAAAATTCATGATCAATAAATGGAGGAAAGCACCTATTAGTGTGTGTAGTGAAATGTGATTCAAAGGAGAATGTGATAGCTATTATAACATACTCAAATCACAACTTCAAAGCAACATACAAGATTAGACTAAAGGAGGATTAAAAAAAAATACAAATAATGTAGCAAACCAATAGCCTTCTTCATGCAACGATTTGTCCATGGATGTTTGGTTGGATGTGTACTCACTCACAATTTCGATAGCATAAAAGTGTTCCCAATGAAAAATGGGTGAGAGAGATAACAATGGTGAGGGGTTGGATATATAGGATTCGGATGAGATAAACAGATGGTTGAAATTGATTGAAAAGATCAAATGGTGGGGAATTATTTGAGTGAAAGGAATTAAAAATTCCTTTTCGGAACATGAAGAGACAAGCCCATGTGCCTAGTACATGAGCCCAAGAACATGAGTCCATGTGCATGGTGTGATGGGGAGTTGACCCATTCTTAATATTTATGATTAGAGGCGTGCACATGATTAGGGAGTTGATTAGACTTAATGACGGATGATTAGAGGGAAATTGGGAAAAGTAGGAGGATGTGATGGGAGAAGAGAAAATGAGTGGAGGAAATAAAAATTTCATTTTATTCCAAGTGTGAGGAAAGGGTTAATTAAGTAAATAATGTACTTTACTTTATCAAACAATGGATTAAGATGCAAGTGGATGGAGGTTTTGGGATTTTGAATTAATTTAAGTTCAAATTAGAGGAAAAGAGATTGAATTAATAGATGAATGCATTTATTTAATTAAACGAGGTGACACTATAGGTAAATTAATTAATTCACCTATGACTATGGACGAAAGGGGGGGATATTAATTAAATGACTGAATTATTTAACTAATATGACAAGTATAGAAGGAATCTTACGATGATTTAGTTTGATCAAATATTAATGATCAAATTTGAGTATCTACAATTAGCCATTGCATGAATTGTAATTTTTGGGTTAGAGCTTGGTAGGTAGGATAACCATCAATTAGAATATGTTATGGGTTTGTAAGTCCCATGACCTTATTAATATCATGTCCACCAACAAGGCACAATAAAACTTAGGCAACACATGCCTAGCAATAAGGAAGAGCATGAGTCGACAAGCCACAACACACAATAAGAATATCATAGCTTTCCATGAACTTGTCAAAGAACTACAAAAAATGGTGATTCTTACCCATTACTTCATTTGAAACAATTAGAATGTGTTGCGGTCTTATAAGTCCTATGAACTTATTAATATAATGTCCACCACTAAGGAACAATCAAAATGTAGGCAATACATGCCTAGCAATGAGGATGACCACAAGTAGCAAACCCCAATACATAATAAACCTATCATAACTTGCCATGCACTTATCAAAGAACTACAAAAAACATAAATTAATATCCATTACTTCATCTAAATTGCAAGCAAGGATGAAACACCTTAAGCAAAACCTACAAATGACAATAAAATTGACCTACCAAAAACCTAAAATTCAAATGACCACACTTTTAGGTGAGGCAAATCATAAATGCCCTAAATGCTCTTGCATCAAACATGAAAACTACTTCAATCCACCTACAAGCATGTTTACTATATCCTTGTCTTGTGCATTCTATGAATAAAAACAAAGAAATTGGAAAAATAAAGTGGGTCAAAAAAATTATGGAAGAAATGGGGGTATACATGGTTCATTTGCAAATAGCACACCTCCTTTCCATTGTTTTTATCCTTTTACGAGAGGTAAGTCTTCAAGCCAATTGAAACTCAATTCACTTCATACTCATTTCTACTACAAAGGATGCGTGAGTTGCAAGAGTCCTTGCAACTTATGGTTGTAACACAAGATAAGAATAGATGGGAGAAGTCCAAGATAGAGTAGGGGAAGAGGGTGAAGTAGATTGTGGTTATTGATAGTTGTTGATCAAATGTGAGATACATCGTATCTTTTGTATCCATTCTTTTCAATCACTTTATTTGAGGATTTTGACAATCCTATATTTAGGGAGATTTATTAATTCATTGATAGTATACCTGGACAAATGAAGACTACTAATTGTAGGAGAGACATCACCCTATAGTTCGAGAATGATTAGATTCAACTGACCATCCAAAAAGATGGAAGAAGCTCTGCAACCCTCTACACATAGCTGCATATACATTGAATACAGTGTGATTATGTGGAGAGACTTGACATACTTGTTCCCATTAATATCAATGAGGTGAGAAACCCCACAAAAGCCCATAAGAAAATGATTAGTATGGAGGAAGCTTCATCGGTCTTGATTGACTAAACAAGATTAACTAAATTCAATGGCTACAAGAATTCAACATTGGCAAGTTCACTTTAGTACAAGGCAAGCCAATTAATTGGTGGTGACTATATGGACCTTCATGATTGCTACACACATGTCATTCACCTTTTCTCACAGGTTTCTAGTTCCTATAGTGTTAGGAGTAACCACTGCACAAAGAGAGCTATCTACTGTTTTAAGAGGAACAATAATTACCACTAAGAAACAAAAAATCTTGGTGTTGTGTGTAGTGCCTTTTATTTCATTCATTACAAAACATCTAAGTATTAGCAAAGGCTAATGAAAAAATGAAATATAGAATCTTGGGAGCCACAACAAGTTGATGAGTAGAAAGTTGTGGTCATTACTGGATGGACTCACATTGCAAGATGAGGATATATTAACTGATTTTGATAGTTTCAATGATGAGGAGTTTCTGTTATATCCAATAGCTAATGCATCTGACTTTTAAGCTTATTACTCAAATGGAAGGAAACTATGTTAGGAATACTATGAAGGGATAGAAGGAGAAATAGTTTAGGAATGTGCACATGGAACTATGGTAGGAATAAGAATAAAAAACCTCAACACTAATAGGAGATTGAGTATATCCAATCTCTTGAGAAACTTCTTGGACATGTTTGACATTATTGTGAACAATTTGAGAAATAGCGCGAAGGAAATCAATGTCATGTTCATCATTATGAATGAGTTTTTTCAAACCACCAAGCAAGGCCATAGTTTTAAATTAGAGTTTTCTTGACCTAGCCATTGTTCAAAATTTTCCATGTCATTAGAATTTTTTTGGATTTGTGTGGGAGGAACTCTTAAAGCCTCATCTTCATCATGAGAAGAATGGGAAGAGTTTTTCTGAAGAGGTGATGCAAATTCATTGTTATGCATGTTGGTCTCATCAAGATTCCTGGGAAAGAAAGAAGACCCGGGATCAAATGAACCCATAAGTCTAAGGGTTCTCCTAACATAAATGCTATATGTAAAACTTAATGTAATAAAACTCATGCACAAAATTAAAAGGAAGACATGTGAATTGAATTGAAACTAGGAGATCTAATATCATATAAAGCATAAATTAATGTAGGTCTAACCCAATTTTAGATTTTGAAAGCGAAGACATCTAAACGCAAACAATGTAGTGCATAAAGAGATCTAAACAAAGAACATTTAACAATCAAAATCAAAAGTAGGAAATGTTATAAGTCAAGTTCACCAAGATGTATGGTAGAAAATGGTCGGCAATGCTAAAATTTAGATCACTCACCAAGATCTAGGATACATTAGGAATACAAATCCAACCCTTAAGTGGAAATCTTATTAGCACAACCAAAGGAATAAGGGTGCTAATGCAAGATCTAAACCAAAGTGGGATTTGATATTCCTTTAAAGGGGTAGATATGGTGATGAATATGATAAAGCAAGATATAGAAGATCTGATCTATGAAAGTAAATTCAAGAAAAGAGGAAGGATGTATGCACCTTGAATCAAGAAGAGGAAATATGAACTTCACATCTAAATTTGATAGTTGTCGAAATGTCAGATCTTGCTGCAACTCAAGAACTGGAACTATGAGACCTATATCTGTCTGGTCTATAATTTTTAGCCAAATCTGATAAAACTTTATGGGTTCTTGTGTCTGCACTTGTACTTCCCAAATCTAGATCCACAAGTCCCAAAACTTCTTGTTGTGCACCTAAAATGGAAAATGGTTGTGGAAAGGGGTTTGCCTTGGTCAAACCCATGTTTAGGAATTAAGCTTGGAATTGCATAAAGGAAAGAAGTATATAAAGTAAAAAGGTAAATGATTGATTCACCTTGTATGTAAAACCTTCATGGATGGATATTGAGATCCGTCAAACCCATGAAGATGCTTGTAAAATGCTTTGAATGAGATATGTAGAATCAAGGATTCCCTAAAAAATATATAAATATATGATTGCCACTCATAGACCATGAATGTATGCATGCTTAACAACCACTTGGAGAATGAGATAAAAAATAATGAAAGGATCTTCTTGCTTGACTTGTGAATTCCTCTACTTGGCCATAATGGGAGAGAAACTTGCATCAAATTGAGAAGATTTCCTTTTCTTGAATGTATCTTGAAGGAATGGAGACTTGGAGATCTTGAATTGGGTGCTTGTCTTCAAATTTTGAATCTAAATCCTCAATTGCACAACTTGAATGCTTGCACATATGATTGATTTCTAATGGATTAATTATTGATGCCTAAATGAGAGGAGAGATACCCCTTTTATACTCATTTTGGGATTGTAATTTGACCCAAGCTAACCACTAAATAAGACCTTGGATAAATACCCTAACATTGGGCCTGAAGCCAGATATGGGCTCAAAAACCCAGGGACAAGTCAAGAGTCAACTTGTACCCCAAGGAAAAAGCTAAGATCTTGACTTGTGCCCCCTAGGAACAAATCAAGAAGTCGACTTGTCCTAGGTATAACAAGCCCAAGATGTTAGGAAAAGTGAGGAGATGGGGGAAAACCATAAATGCAAACATCCGAGATTAAGCATAACAGACATACAAACCCCAGAATCACCAAAGTGGGGTCTAATAGGTCCTAAAAAGACATCCAATTATGGGTACTAATTTTTTAGGATGATACAGACCTTATGATCCTCTTTATTATCACAAATTTTTGTTTTTCTACTTCCTCTTATAAGTTTCCACTCCTATTGCTACTTTTTACTTCTTTAATAATAGGTTTCAAACCTATTTTCTCCTTTTAGGTTTTATGTTTTGGCCTATGCATTTTCTTCTCACTCACTACAACCCAAGTAGGGATTTCAAAGGAACCAATCTTCACTAGTAGGGGAGTAAAGGCAAACCTAGTCCTTCTATATGGTCATTGTGAACTTCTTTCTTCTAATTTCATGTCAGTGATCTTAAATACATTTATAGATTTAATTTCTTGTAAAATTTCTCCATCCTATTTTCAAAATCCTTCTTTGACCTTTTCTAGATCATCTTGTTTAGGAGTTGTGTAGTTGTCCAAAACCTTTCTTCTTCTCGATCAACCTAAAATTGCAATAATACATTTATATTCTTAACCACCACTTCATTAGTAATCTCATATGGTAGCTCTAGTAACCAAGCAAATCTTGGTTTTATTGCTTCAATATACAAATGATCCTTTCTGACCAAGAATGCACTAGTAAATTTTGGCCATATTTTCCATGCGAGTTGGTCAATTTTTCGATGTCGGTTGGTCGGCCAAATGACCACTCTTGTCGTCAGAGTTTTTTCATCGATTAAGCGACCCAAAAAAGGTTGTGTTGAATTATTGACCGTAATAGTGGTCGAATGATCGACTATATAATGCATTGAGACTATGAAAATTCCAGTCGATACAGTTCGTTGATCAGTGTCATTGTCGTCGAACTATCGACTTTAGTAGGCATTGATACTGTGGCATTCTGGTCAAAATAGTTCATTGATCATTGTCATCGTCGTCAAAATATTGACTTCCAAATGCGTTGAGACTATGGCATTCCAGTCGAAATAGTTTTTTGATCATTGTCATTGTCGTCGAAATAGAGACATCAGAATGCGTTGAGACTGTGGCATTCTGATCAAATTTGTTCGTTGATCTAGTTTCAGGCCGTCGAAATAGAGACGTCAAAAATCATTGAGACTATAGCATTTCGGTCGAACCATTTCATTGATATATTGGATAGTCGTCGAAATAGCGACGAAATTCATCTTTTCAAAAAAATAATATATATTAATGATCTATTAATATATATATAATATATTTCCTTTTACTAATCTTTTCATTGAAAGTATAGTAGTTGAATTAGAATACGCTCCAGAATGCTTAAAAATCTAATGCACTATTATGCCCTCCTATGTGAATTATATCTACACGTGTCAATATAATGAATATTTTGTAACACATGTCAGCACAAGTAAGGAGAAACACTATTAAGATAATGAAGACAAAGAGGATTTCAAAGGAGAAATCTGAATTCTCTGCATTTCATTTTTAGAGCTTGCAGTGTGGGTATTGTCAATATCTTACTTCCGTTCAAGTTCTAGATGCTCAACTATACTACGAGTATGATTTTAATTGCTATATCTCAAGACTCATTGATTGTTTGCATGCGGTGTTAGGTTTTTCAGTATCAATGTGTTTGTGCCAACCTAAGTGGATGTAACTATTGGTATATTACATATCTACACAAGTTAATTTTTTATTTTACAGTTATCTGTTTTGATTACCACGTTTTGGAACTATCTTATGTGCTTCCTATTTAAAGGTACATTGTTTGAATCAAATACAGATGTTTAAGTCAATGAAGCTTTTATTTTGGATTCACATGTGGTGCCAAAGAAGATGCGTAGTGTTAGCATAATACATGTTTCACCATTCTATCTGTAATCTGTAAACCAACTACTTTGTCAACTGTTTCTCAACGATCCAAAGGGCATCTAAAGGGTATGATAATGAAATGGGGAGGAAGCTAATTTTATAGCTACGTGAGATTGGGATCAACACATAATTTGCAATTATGATTTGGAGTTTTATTCACAATGGAAAAGGTTTGACAGATTTGAACGATGTTAGCTTGTGTCCCATGAATTATGTGACCCTTTGAAAGTTGACTATTCTTCATTGATTGCAAATCAATTTTTCAATAAAAGAGGAGAAGGATAGCGACTTCTAGATCTTTGTCGAGCTTCACATTAATTCCACCTGGTATATGTTGTTATTAATTTTCCTTTGACAAGGCAGGCTAAGGTCTAATTGAAAAATTAGTTAATACTTTATTTAGTGTCTCCTTCAACCATTGCTTTAATAGGGTTGAATCTCAGAAAAAATAAAAGGTGTACTCTTTCTCTGACCTTCATGACATTATTAAGAGAAGAGGATATATTTTGAAGAGTATGCAGCATAGGATTGAATCTCAATGATTTTCAAAGAAGAATACTATTTTTGAGAGTCTATTCAATCTGATTTATTCAGGTGCTTGGAAGGTCAAATTTCAATAACTAAAAAAAGTTTAGAAAATGTTTCAGCATTGTAAGGATCCAGACTGATCTTGGGCAGTATCCACTCACATGGTACTGACCAAACATTGAGCATTCATACTGATATTCTTCCCCTACCTCTATGACAGGGCTATTAAATTGGTGAGTAGGAAGAAATGATAAAACAATAAAATCGGCACATGGGGAGGTGATGATCTACAATATATTTTGAAAAAGTAGAATAAGAGGACAATGAAAAGAAAATAAAACAATAGTAAAATCTAGAATAGGTTTAATTTTTCAAACACCCAAACATCTAGAAAAGAAAGCTTCATTTTTATTAACACTAGTTATTCACTCTCCAACTCTACCTATACTACCTTCTAAATTGTAATAATCCAAATCTTATTCAATCACCCAAATCAAATAAATATTGACACATGGGTGCCAGCAAGAAGTTGAGTCCACTTTATGGCCAAAAAGTGAAACTATTTTTCCTATTTTTTCAAATTCGTCCCATTTGACCTAAAGATTTGAGGCACTTAGACATGGAATCTTCCAAAAAGTTACTAATATAAAATTTTAGGATTCGAAGTCTAGTTTCAAAATATGTAATTTTTTTAAATACCCAGATGATAAATTTCAAATTTTAATGGGGATTACTAAAACCCTCATTTTAAAAGTCACTCTTTCAGAACTATACCATGCGTGCGTACGACAAGCGAAATGAGACTCAAATGACACTATTTTTCTAAACCCTTTTGGGAAATGGTAAGTAACATAATTAAGATTGATTAGAATGTTTTTCCATATTTTTTTGTTAATTTTTTTTTTTATTAATTATATATTGGGCTCAATCGTTGTTTATAAAATCTCATGTACGACAAGCATAATTTGCCCTAAACATTTGATTTTTAAAATTTTTTTTTTAAAGTGTGTAGAATTATGTGTAGTTTGATGTCATATAATTTATTTTTCAATAAATGTTTTAAAAAAAAGTTATTAAAATTATAAAAAGCTTGTATTCTCTTTCCTATAGACATGTTTTAGTACAAAATGATTGAAAAATAGAAATATTAATCAAATTTAAAAAAAAATTACATATTATGAATCTTCATTGTCTAATCTAAAATGGGTTTTTTTTTTCGTCAAAAAATTCCTCAGAAAACCCAATCCGATCTGTGGCCAAAGTGAGTTTCGTGTGTGCATATGGACATGGCCTACAACATTCAAGTCAAACCAGATCCAAAGCCAAGGGTTGGTTGACCAAGCCTTTTCCAAGGCTAAACCTGAACCACTTTTGGCAGGAAAAAATTTAATTTTATAAAACAGGGTGGCGTTATTAAATGGGGTGACGTTTCAAAAATAAAACGTCACCCCGTTTCATTTCGTAGCCGTTGGAAATTGGTTTAAACCAAAATAGGGTGACGTTTCATTTTTGAAACGTCACCCCGTTTAATATTTGACCATTTTTTTTAAATCTTTTGTGTTTTTTATTGCATCAGCATTCTTATACTTGAAGTACGGTCAACAGAGATCAAATTTGCAGAATTTGGACAACTTTTGCATTGTTTATTGACTATTTTATTCTCCATTTGAAGGCATCAATCATTGGGAGCATATAGAACAATTTTTTGCAGTTTTAAACTATTGAAGGCACTTGTGTGATTGATTTAAATTATTAATCATGGGATGTAAATAATGTCAAAAGAAGAAACAAAGGAGGGTTATGACTGATGAGGAAATTCAAGTGGAGAAAGATAAATAGGCTAAACGTCAAAGAGATAGAAGAATGAGGATGCACGAAATGAATAGTAATGAAGCTTCAGGATCCACAACAATTGAAAACTCAAACATTAAAGATAGCATGGGGGATACAATGGATGCAAAAGATGCAAATATGAAAGAGGTGAATGAAAGCATGTCGTTGAATGCACCTTGTAGTGATGTTCCGGGTATGTCTTTTACTTCATCTTTGAATGATACTCAACCTAAGATAATAGATGATAATCTTTATAGAGACTTATTAGATGTATATTCTAGAGATGAAATTGAATTAATGAGGCCTCATCATGTTTTTCAACTTAGAGAATTTGAAATTGAAAATCCCCCTATTGTTGTT
>MU225684.1:112919-151267 GCA_018584345.1 Thuja plicata | reverse complement strand
GATCTCCTAGTCTATGTGTTTTAAATCAGTTAGACTGATTAAAACACTTACATTAATGTTTCTTGTCCCTAAAGAAATGGATTTAAAATAATTAAATATCCTATAAATAGAATACACTTGCTTTATCGGACGTGGAAGTCAGATCCACTTTTTGTGGTCTGCAACTGAATTTTAGTTCTGTCTGTCGGTCATGCTTGATTGTCCTTCAATTTTGTCTGTTGGTTGCACTATATTTGTCTTTTCATTCTGCACTGTAACTTGCATTTTGGGTTCCTTTGTCAGGTTCCACTTTATCTTTCTACTCTGTGATTTTTATTTTACACACTAACTTGTGTCATCAGTTCTCTCTATACTTAGTCATCTTTGGTGATCTTTTAATCTGATTCTTCGGTTTCTCTTTCCTATATTTCAGTGTAAGCTTACCGAAAGTGTTGTTTGTATACAAATGGAAAATTAATGTCATCAATCTCCCCCTTTGACATTAGTATCAAAAATTGATATGTGCAAAATACTAACAAAATGTTAAGTATATACACCATATATAATCCTTAGTCATTTAATGACTCCCCCTATGTATATGCCGGTATATCTATACATATGAATTCTTTTCCTTCTACATATCATTTTCCCTCTATCAATATACACATACATATATACTATTTTCCCATATGAATTAATGTACATAATATTTTCCCTTTCTAGTTTGTACTTATATCATTTCCCCCTTTATTTGATATTAAGGGAAAAGGTCATTTACCTTAGAGCTTATCAAAAATATGGGAATGTGAAGACTTCACGTCTTCCATCATTTTCTCCCATTGCTCTCTGAGGTTATCTAGAGCCATGTGCTCAAGTGTGATCTTTGAATGCATATCATAGATGTTGTCTGCTACAGACATCTCAAGAGTTCCTATCAGTTGCCTTGCAGAACTGATATGTTGTTGGAGCAGTGTAAGACTTGGCAGAAGTTGAGCTTGTAGCTCAGTTACTTCTTCCCTGAAATGTTTTTTTGCTTCCCATAGCTCCTACCTTAACCTTTTTACCTCCATTATTTTCTCATAATGTAGTTTGAATGCATTGTCTCCATCTGTGGTTAAGCTACTAGCACTGTTTGCTAGATCTGTATCTAGCTTTGCTATATTGTCACTATTTTCCTTAGTGAACTTTTCTATTGTACTCATCTTTTGAATTAAGGTTATAGCTTCAGATATGATGGGGTCTAATTGAAATATGAATTTTGATAGCTTTACCTTATTTAATGCCACTTCTTGGCTGATGTTCTCTATGAGATTCTATTGGTACTTCATTTTGGCTCTCTCCTCAATTGCCTTCTCAGCATCAATATTCGGAGTTGTGATTGTGTTGGTGAGGGTAGCTAGTTGATCAAGTATAGGCTTGTTTTGATCAATATCAACATTGGGTACAATTTGATGTAGTATGTCTTGTGTTGTCTCCAGTACCATGGAGTCCCTATGTTGTTTCTTTGGCTTCTCTTGCAATGCCTTCCTCTGGCATATCTCTCCATATTCTTGTAATGCATCAATGTCAAGTGTAGAGGGGTCACACATCAGTATTTTAATGATTTCATCTAGTGTAACCTCTAACTTGTTCTTCTTTGTCTTCTTCTTCTTCTGTGACTCAATAGAATGTAGCACCATTGCTAATTTCTTAGCCTTTTCTATTGTGCTTGATGATGTGACCTGTTGTGCTTCTTTTTGCTGCTTGGCGTCAGTTTCATCTCGTCGGGTGTCTACGGACATCTCCACATTCACCTTAACATTGTCGGTAGCACTCTTGTCTATTTTCTCAGGAGTACCATCTTTTGGTTTGCCTCCTTCATTGGTGTCCTTTGCATCATCTATCTTGGTGTTTTCATTCTTGTCCTGAGTATCTGCATCTTTTCCCTATCTCCTTCAATAACCTTGTTAGTGTTGGTTACATCTTGAGTATCTGCAATGTCTTTCTAACCATCGGTTTTATCCTTGTTAGCTTCTTCTCCTACATCCTTTGGAGTATCATTCTTAGGTGATTTGCTTGTTTCTTGCATGATATTGATAGATTGTATCAATATTGTCAGTTTTCCTGGAATGTTCACCTGTGCAGTATCAACATTTGTGTCCTCCTCATCAGATTTATCCTCTAAAACAGTGACATCTTCATCCTTATTGATTTTATCTGTTGGGTCATCGGTAATGTCAATAACATTAGTATCCACAATGTTGTCATTTGTGGTATCATCCCATCTTTCATCTGCAACATCTGCAGTCTTGTTCCCTGTTGTATCATCCTCTTCTTTATCTAACTCAATGGATGTATCATCTTGAGTTGCCTTTTCAACATCTCTTTGTTGAAGGTCTTTGTCGGGGCTTACCTCCTCAATAGGTTTGTTCATGATTTTACACCATTTCTTGTGGCTATCCTGTTCAAGTTCAATTAACTTTCCTTCAAGAAACTTATATGCCCTCAGCTTTGATGAGAATTCCTTGTTGTGTTTCTCCATCATTTCATCTATCTCTACCTTCTTAGATTCAGGTGGCATTAGAGAAACAAGTACTCTCTCTCTAATTTCTTTCTCATTCTCCAATGCAAATGTCTAACAGGAGGATAATCTATCCAAGAGCTCTCTTGGGACATAACTTCCTTCAAATTTCATTGGTACATATTTGAAGTTATACATTTTAGCTATAATGGCTTCCTCTATTTTATTTTTATCTTCTTGATTTAGTTCCTGCTTTTTTTCTAATGTGTAGATCTATAATAGATCCATAATTTGCAATATACACACAAATGTCATAAATAGTGTCAAGTTCTTTTGCCTTGACATTTTACGCCTCTATGGCTTCATCTTGCTTGGTGTCTTCTATGTCCTCTCATGTTCTAATGAATCTCCTTCCTTTCTTGTTTTGTCCTCTTTTCGGTGTGGGAGATTTCCTCTTGTAAGTCCTGAACTTTCCTTTTTTCAGAGGTAAAGGAGTAGATTCTTTGGATGTTTGGATTCTAGTCCTTGAAGCAATTGGTGTCGTTGGTTTCTTAGATGGTGGAGGAGGTGGAAAATCTGACTCTATTTCCTTAGATTCATTCTTTTCTTCATCTTTACTGACAGATAACTATTCTTTGGTTTCCTCCTCTTGTTCAACGTCTTCACCTTCCTCAGCTTCTTCCTCAGTTGCTGACATAATCTTCTTGAGATTCTTTACCATCTTCTCTTTCTTTTTTACTATCTTCTTGACAACTAGGCCTGGTTTAATTCTTGTCTTGGCCTCTTCATATGTGCCAAACCTCAGTTGCTTCTTGTCCAGTGGTTCATTGATTAAGGCATCAATTGCCTTTGTTGCAAGATCAATGTTGATCTCATATTCCAATGGTTGTAACCACGCTGTCCTTGATACATCATGTTTGATGTAAGTATTATCTGTGTCAACCATGAAGCATATCTCATCCTTATATTGCTCAATGAGTTTCTCAGGTATCCTTACCCTCTTTTGCATTCGATCTTTGAATACATTGAAGTATTCATCCATGACTATTTCAAAGTTATCTCCTAGTGCAGCTATGTGCTCACTGATTTGCATGGTGACCGGTTTGGTTTTGTCCCATTTAACATCTCCTACTAATGAGAGATTTTCTTGAAAATAAAAGAAGATACACATTATTAGTGAGCCAAACTTACAAGTGTTTGACTTTGTATTCTTGATTGTCTTTAGGTTGTCTTTCAATTGATTTAGGAGTAGCTCGGATAAGTCCAATTGTGTACCCTTCTTCACAATTTTGTAGGCTGTGTCCACTATACCTGATGCTAGGTTGTTTAATCTACTCGCCTAGAATAATTTGTAACCCAAAACACATGCACCAAACTTGATCTCATCATCGATAATTGTTGTTACTTTCAATCCTTGGCCATCTCATTTGGCTCCTGTCATCTTTTCGGTCTCTTCCTTTGGTGGATGCTTCAGTGCCTTTACTTTATCGATTACAAGATAACCGGTGACCGCATGGATGACATCTTAGGTTATTGCCTTCGATTCATCCAACCATAACTTTTTGTTATGCATTCTTCTTAGTACTAACCTAATCCAATTGATTTTGAAGACCTTCAGAAACATTAGGGCATTGGTGAGACCTTTCACCTCAATGTATTTGTGCTCTTCCTTAAGTGTTCCATCATCATTACAAAGCTTCTTGTAAGCTTCTTCTCCTTTGACATTCCAATCTCTGCAATCTTGCAGTCTATGAAGGATCGAACATCTTCAACCAAAAAAACCCTAGCTAGAATGTGCAAAAATGCACCAGCGTCGTTGGGTTGTGAGGCAACCTCTGGATGGATCTTATAATTAGGTTGGTCACATGTCGTGTTCTTGATGAGCTTGAACTCATCTTTCTTTGCATTCTTATATTTTACAGTTCATGAAGTCGATGCCATTTTTAGAAATTTAGGGCTTCTGTGTAATTCATAAAAATAGAGTTGTCAGTCTTGAAGAACTTACTGTTTGTGCTTATAAAGATCTCTAAACTGCTTTGGAGTGTTGGAGGTCGAGTCTTGATCACTCTGTAGCTAGGTTTCTTTCTGCTCAAAAATTGCCTTTGGTCACTTTGCTCTGGGTGTCATGACAAATGAGTCATTCTTATGTCCTATTTATAGCCATTTCCCTAAAATGCGTGCCATAAATGCTTACCAACTCCTTGGTATATAAAGATTGAGTTTGTCAGTGAAGACTTTACTTCCATTGGTGATACTTACAACATTTTGGAGCAGTCGATGTTCACTTTGCTTTTATTGATAGGTTTTGGTATTAATGACAACTTGTTCATGTGCTTGTTTACCGATGAGGCTCAGTCTATACTAGCAACTTTTTCTTTTAACTGACATATCTTGGTAAATGTAGGTAGTCTTAACTTTGAGTGCATACCGAGGGGTTTCGGTATATATGCCCGAAAGTATAGTTATCACATATTTTAACAAGTACAACCATGATGCATCTTTCTCATGCTAATTTGAAATTATATCAACATATTATGGAACTGATGTAAAGTAATAGCTTGGGGTTAGTGATGTCACCAGATCCATTGGATGGGGTGTCACCATTTGCATTTCTCATTCCATCTTTATCATTGCTTGAAGCTTTTCTCCACATTTTTTCTCTAGCCCTCTGGATATCTTCAATGGTGTTTCCATTGGGATATGTGCTTGTCTCTGTCATTCGGTCTCTGCAGTCTTTCTTGAGATGACCAACTTTATGACAGTGTAAGCATGCCATTCCAGGGTTAGTCTAGCCTCTAGACTTTCTATTCCTTAGTCTCATACAGTTTGCAGCAATGTGACCATATCTTCCACATGTTGTACAACTTTTCCAAGTATTGTAGTCCCATACATACTGATTATCAATTCTCTTTGGTTGATAGGGAGTTTCTTGACCTTTAGGCTTCCATGATTTTCTTTTCTTTTTCCAGCATTCAGGAGTTTTGTGCCCATTCATTTTTCATGTAGGACAATATTTTTCCATGTAGATTTCCTTCTTTAGTTTTTTCATCTCAGACTTACATTCATATTCTTTATTACCTTTCTTTTTACGTTTATAACAAAATCTTATGAATGAAGATGTAGATTTAGGAATACCTTTCATTTCGCCTCTGCATACATTTGATGTATGGCCTTGCTTTCCACAGTGATTGCATGTAAGCTTTCTTGGTCTTGGATTTTCATAGACATTCTTTGGATTGGATTGATTTGATGATTCTCCATTTTTGGTAAAGCCTAGACCGTTGTTGTTATTGACTCTTCATTGTCCTTCAAGAAAATCATCCATTCTTTTATTGCTTTCTTCAGCCTTTTTGATAAATTCATTATGTTGTTGTTGTATTCTTAATTCATGCTTTAACTTTTCATTCTCATCCCTCAGTTCACTGATAGCTTCTATTATTTTAATGAGTTCAACATTTATTTTGTTTGCCTCTTGACTCATAAGAATAATCTGATTTATTATCTCATGGTGATGCTCTGTAAGTCTTTGTATTTGAGATTCTTTTTCTTTTAGATTTTATGTGATCTTTATTCTATCATCAATATCTAGTGTCCTTTCTTGTTCATCCTGTCTAGCATTGTTCATGATATCAATCATTCTTACCATCTGTGTCTCTTGACTGATTTGCAGAGATTTAACTTGTCTAGCCAGATGTAGATTGATTTCAGTTAGGCTTGTGAGGCTTTCTCCTGATGTATCTAATGCTTTTCTTGTAGTTGATCTTAAATACTCAAAGAAATCTGGTATCTCTTCCTCTTGATAATCTTTCTCATTATAGAGAGATTCCATATTCTTTCTTTCATCCATCAACTATCTCATACTGATTCTAGCTTCTTTGTACTGTTCATAGAACATTTGAATTTGAAGTTTTTTGTTCTCAATATTTTTATCAAGTTTTTACTTCTCCATTGTATGATCTTTTCTCTTAAGCCTTTAATATTTCCAAGAAGTGATTTGGCTCTGATACCGATTGTTGGGATTAATGGGAAGTAGTACTGAGAGGGGAGGGGTGAATCAATACCTCTAAAATTTTTTGTATCCTTTAATCAATTAACCTTTGTAATCAATTGCATGTCCATTCAATCTGATCTAAACTATCTTGATGTGAGTTATATCAATTTATAACATTAATAACCATTTGAATCATTCATAGAAGCATTCATGAAATCAACTGACACATAACACAAGATATGATATCACAAAAAACTCATGTTAGGAAGTAAAAACTACGGTGGGGATGGCACCCACAAAACTTCACTATCTGTAGATTGGAAGGGGCCGGTTAAGGCTTACAATTTGATCACTTATGATGATCTACCATGTTAGGAGTATCGGTGGAGACCTGTTAAATCCTACTTTGTTAAGAGCTTTAGAAACACTATTAAGTGTGCACTCGGTTAAGAGATTTGATGTTGGACTGTTAAATCCACCTTCCTTGAAAGGATTTTTACACTTTGCTCTACTTGTTAGAATGATAGAAAATTACAAATTGACCTGGTAAATGCAATCTCTTATTTCTGATATAGATCCAATTTATTTTACATGAAAAATATTATCACCTAATTATGATTGATTAATACCTCTGATTATGGGTTTCCTCTGTTCTTGGTTCTGCTAACCAAATCCTTCTTTTTTTGTTCTTGTTCTTGAAACTCTCAATTCAATCCATAGATGTGCTCATTTTGTTCTCCTCTCTCTTTTTCCTTCTCACACACACATTCTAATGAATGATTGCATCATCTATTTATAGATGGATTGATTTCATCGAGTTTTGATAAAAACAATGTTAACTCTAAGATTAGGTTTACAAATTATACCTAGATCTCCTAGTCTATGTGTTTTAAATTAGTTAGACTACTTAAAACACTTAAATTAATGTTTCTTGTCCCTAAAGAAATGGATTTAAAACATTTAAAGATGCTATAAATAGAATACACTTGCTTTATTTGACGTGGAAGTCAGATCCACTTTTTGCGGGCTACAACTGACTTTTGGTTCTGTCTGTCAGTTGCACTGTATCTATCTTGTCGGTCTGCACTGTAACTTGAATTTTGCATTCCACTTTATCTTTCTGCTCTGTGATTTTTGGTTTACACACTAACTTGTGTCATCGGTTCTCTCTGTACTTAGTCATCTTTGGTGATCTCTTAATCTAATTCTTCAGTTTTCTCTTTCCTGTCTTTTGGTGTAGGCTTATCGAAAGTGTTGTTTGTATACTAATGGAACATTAATGTCATCAAGTAAGGGTATAAAAAGAGCCTCAAAGGTTTATTTTGACCTAACTTATAAAATACATAAGAGCAACATAATTTATGCCATACATAAGGGACTGGAACTATTACTTATGAATAGTGAGAACCATTTGACTAACCCTATGAGACTAGACCTAAGTCTCAGAGGCTCATCATTGATGGTCTTGCCTATGTTCATGCTCAGAGACTTCATAGTTTGACTTCATAGTCTCAAACCAGATCAATCTAGGTTCATCATAGTAAGGGTATAAAAATAGAGTTTATTATGTCGTATCACTATACACCACTAATTTTATTCCTCTGAATAGAGTTCATGTATTCATCTTATATAAATAATCTCTTCCCTACATTCAATCATTATACTCACATAACATTCATTAACACATAAAATTCATTCACACACAACATTCATGAATAATTTATTAACAAATAATTCATCAACATTTACTAGTAGTAAAAAATAACATTCATTAAGACAAGGTTCTTTCATTAGCAAAAAATGTTAATTGCAATCATTTCTTTTTTGGTTTCTTGTTTATTCTTTTAGCAAAAAGGCTAAGTGAAGCATCAAGATCCTCATCATTCCCCTCCTCTACTAAATCTAATCTCAACACATGTCTCCTCGTCATGTTTTCAAGAAGACCACGTTGTTGTTCCAAAGGGGGGTCCACTGCAATAACAACTATATGGGTTAAATTCACACCACTTTATATTAGTGTTATAAGTATTTCATTAATTAAAAGAACTATAAATCAAAAAATAAATTTAAAAGAACAAAACATAGATTTTATTTACCTGACTGTGCCACATCATCTATAATAGCATTTTTCATCATCCCCAAAGTCAACATGGTGATCACTCTGAACATCCTCCACTCATTCAGCATGACGTTCTATATGCTCTAAAATATACACAAAAAGGTTATGCCAATTTCAATTTTAGATGTTAAATTATATTAATAATTACATAATTAATTTTCAATAGAAACTGAACACCTCCATTGATACTGCGATCCACATCAGGGCCTTCGTCATGTGGCATAGGTTATGTGTTAGGATTACGAGGCTGCATTGCAATGCCATGCACATTGTTATCAGTTTGCTTTTAAAACACAAAAAAAACTTAATTTATGTTCAAAATTAACATCAAATATATTGTTGCTCAAGTATTCAATTTCAAAAAAAAATTATTTGGCATATTTACCTATTCAACCTATGCACTAGGAGACTCTTGGGTTGGTCCAGTGGAAGCTTGGTGTAGGCGTTCAGCCACGGCTTGATAGCCTTCCTTGAAGGCAATACTTTTGTGTTCTTTGGTGGCCTCTAGATTAAAATATGAGCCCTGCATTTTTTGAATAAATAAAATTATTTTCAATTTATAAAAATTTAGATCCGTAATTTCATTTAGTGCTACTTACAATTCATGCTTGAATTTTCAAATAACCACCAAAGCCAAGTGTGTCCTGCAACCTATGAAATGTTTGAAATATGTTAGATTATATAGATATAAAAAATACTAATTAGTGCATAATTACATTCCACTAGTAGTTAATACTATCGCTTACCTTCTTTTCTCATTTGGTGGTGCAATTCCTCTTTGAGTATCCCCTTTCTCCTCTGCATCCAAAATGAATTCATTCCAATGCCTCACTGAAATAAAGGGAGGACGCTCGTACTTTGGGTTGTGGACGAGAATCCTTCTATATGTGTCCCTCATAGTCTTAAGAAGTTTGGCAGCTTTTTCTATAAACAATTTCTCCCCAAAAATGTTATTACCAAACTCATGTTGTAAATCTTTTATGAGTTGTTCTTTTAATTTCTTTTCTTGTAAGTTCCACCTTTTAAGAAAAAACACAAAATTGTTAGATAGAAAAATCAACTAAAGTTGCATACCGTGAATATAGTAAAAGAAATTGAATGAAAGGAAAAATATTGTACTGATTAATGACATGAAATAAAAATAGTGGGATAGGGTTAGTTCACTTATGATGTTCCACCTTGTACGTATGGTGGGCCTTAATATCTTTAATGTCAAGTCATGAAGCGCTTTATAAAAAGAATCATTCCCTGCAAAACTGTCATATGATCATCAATCCAAATCTTGTTATGAATAAGTAAATTACAATTACAATATAAATAATAATAATTTTAAAGTACCTGGAAGCTTAGGGCATTTTAAAGGCATCAATTCTTTATCGTCTATCAATAATGACGTCTGCATAACTCTCATGCTAGAAAAATGGGTAGATCCAAGAAATGGTGGTAAATTATCACCAATATAGGTACTCTGATCTATATCCAGTGTAGCAGTCTTCGATGCATCTCCTACTATAGAAAATTAAATCACTATGAGATACACCCAAGATTAAAGTACAAATTATCAAATCATAATTAACACAAAACCAAATAGAAAAACAAGGATTTACCAAGCATAGACCGTGAAGGCATTGATGTTTGCATGCTCCTTGTTTCTGATATTGCACTCGGCTCTCTCAAATGGTCGATCCTTCTAAGAGTAGTCGCCTGGCTCACTTGATGACCTGAACAATACATTATTAGCAAAGACATTCTGAAATAATAAGAGTAAGAGTAGATTTCAATATTGTTTGAGTGAAAATTTTCTTAGAAATTTTGAATTAGTTGTAATTGTACCTTTTCCTATAGATGTATTTACGGTATCAGTAATTCCAATGAAAAATGTACACTTCTAATCAATAAGTCCAATGAAGTTTTTGAATGTTCCAAAGAAAAAATTCCTCGTAACTTGTTAACTTAAGGATTATCTTACCTGAGGTGGGAAATCTACTAAACTGGCATCACCATGATGTCCATGACTGGGTACTTGAGCAGTCAAAAAATTCTATAGCAAGAACACATGCATATTTTAGCTCATGACATAAAAGAGTATAAAATATAACCCTTTATCAAAATTTTGTTATAACTAAAGATTCATTACTACTTACTTGATAACGAAGTGCTTGCAACATCAATTCCTATGTCCTCGTCACCATATCCTCAGTTGGATTTGGATCATCCAAAAGTTTGATAATTTCTGCATAGACTATTTTTAATTTTTTCTTCACCATATTTAAAGGGTTAAGAAAATTAGGGAGCTCATCTGTATCTACATGACCTATTTCCTCTGTTGTTATAGGTGCTTTTCCCCTATCCTAAACATCAATTTGTGACAGGAATATCAGTAAAACTATCAAAATAACTCCAAAACCCTAAATAAAAGAATATATTAATATAACATTTTTCAAGTATCTAATTTGTACAATTACAATAAGGTTTACCTTTGCTAAAGAGTGGGTGGTTGGAGCATCCCTGTTGCCTCTATCATGTGGGGGATCCATGTCGTCCTATGACAAAGATTAAATATAAAAACTTCAGTGAACTGAAAGCAATAGACTTAGCAAAAAAAACTTATTAATAAAATGGTATATTGGAGTCATAAACTTGAGGTTAGTTTAAATGGTATATAGTACTTAACCCCCCCCCCATGGTAGTAACCTTGTTTTTATCCATGCGATTCAAATGGTAATTTATTAGCAGTTCTTCCCCTACACTTATTAATTTTATCACACATACAAAAACATGATTCCCCTCACACGCCTCAAATATGCAATTGGGTTGCTTAGTAGTTGTCGTAGGTCACGTACTATTTATAAAACCCACAATATTTCCTGTTGTTTTTAGTCTCCTGTCAATGTACATAGCAAATCTTTTACTTTGACCATTTTCTTTCCATTGTATATAATTTGCTAATAGTGCATACCTACACATAAATTTTTTTATTGAGCAATCTGCATCCAATCGTGAAAATTGTAACAAGGTCCAACAAACTCCATCAATTCAACAACTTTGTTGTAACATACCTTTATCCCATCCATGAAAAATAGGCCCAACCCATGTAATTAGGATGGAGCTATGCGATATATCCTCTTGTTAACACAAAAATCAGTGTTAATTGGAGGTATCTCCTTGGGTACCCATTATTTCTCAAGATGTGTGTACCAAAAGGGCACCTTGATGTCATCTTTGGTCTCGTCATCATAAGAACATGACCCCCTTTCAACAAGGAAAAATTTCATGCGTTTATTGAATATTTTTCTAATCTTTTGACCTAGTTGATCTCCCTATTTTAGTCATACTACATGTCAAAATTTTGTCTACCATTCCCACATTTCCCTCATTCAAGGAAGTTAGATCTGACAAGTACCTATTTGGTGGTTCCTGCAATCCATCAAATGAGATATATAGTTGGTAAGGAGTGAGATATTTTTCTAAATGAGGGTAATGTTGATGAAGTCGGCCATAAAATTGATGTTGAGGGTAGTACTGTTAAATCATGAGCAAGTTAATACCTTATTATTAAACCACTCAATGAATATGGGCATAAAGAGAAAGCAAGCAATTAATAAACTATTTCTATAGGGCGTATTGACTTATACCTATTGATCCATGTCACTGTGCAAGATCCTCATCAAAGGGGTTAAATTTCTTGCATATGTGAATCATTCATCTTAATTTAGCTAAAAATTACATGATACATATGCTACAAATTACGTAGAAGACAACATGAATAATATGCAAGATTGTAAACATGAACAAATTACCTTTACCTTATATATGGAATGCAATATCATCAACATAAGGGGATGATGATGTGTGTAGTCAATTGCCTATTTCTAGAAAGGTTGACTATCAAAATAAATATATACATGTAATCAACATCAATTAATTGAGAATCATAAGCAATACATTAGTTATCATAAATCACATATGTTGTAATCATTAGAATTGAACATAATGAATTAATTATACCATGCCATTAGAGTTGAATACATCAATAAATCAATATTAAATATATATACTATTCAACATAAATATATATAAATAATTAAATCACATACCTTGTACATTTCAATCATGTCATTGATCATCATCATCATCATCATCATCATCATCATCATCATCATCATCATCACCACCACCACCACCACCACCATCATCACCACCACCACCATCATCATCTTCTTCTTCATCTTCATCTTCAATATCTTCTTCTTCCATCACATTATACTTTACCGATCTTCCTCTTGGATCATGTCTAACAACAAATGACCAACCTAGTTTAAGTGGAACCTCTAAGTAAAACACTTGCTCTCATTGGCTTGTAAGAACATAGGGCTCATCTCCAACTGGCTCAAATGACCTTGAATTAATCATTGTAAATCTATTATCATATTGAATAATAGTTCTATCAGGATCATTTTTATTTAATCGTAGCCTATACCATTGGACGATGAATAAAACTAATTTGAAGGAGTTAAAGTCGCAGTCAAGTATATCATCCAAGATGCCATAGTATAGATTTTGAAATTTTTCAGGATGTATGTCATTTCTAGATGAAATATTAGTGACCTTGAAGACTGCAATTATCTCAGAATCACAAATTTTCTTCATGTCCAAATTTTTTATGCAAAATTTGTGGCCATGATAGTACATAGCTTTGTGGTGCTTGACCTGCAATTTTTCAAGCGTGTGAAAATTATTTGCATCATGAGTTGATATGAAACATATGGCTCATGGTCATTAATAATCTTTTACGTATCTATATACCTCTTAAACCATATGCTAGATCAATTACCATTGGCGTAACATTGAAATCTCCATTACGATGAGCTTCTCTAACCAATGAAGCAACACATTCCCATGTTAATGAGAAGCCATTTTGTTGACATCATTCAATCCACACCATCATCTAATCAAGATTGTTCACAATATATAAATGTATTGCATCCCACTCTCGGCCAACTGTATAAAAAATAGACCAATTACAAATAACTTATATTAAAGATTTATAAGAATTAATTAACTACAATAACATCTTATAATTACCTCTCACTTTCATCGATCTACCTTTCCTCATCAAGTACTCCCCTTCAAATTTGTTAATCGAGTTGGGATCCCAAATATGATATACATGGATCTTTGCTACAAAATTAGGAAGATATTCACTAATGTACACCATGGTCTGGTATACCATATATCCCTCCACCATAGAACTCTTAGGATATGTTCTCTTTCAAACCAAGCCCTTCAAAAATTTCAAGTGCCTCTCAACCATCCACATTGACCTAGTTTGTATAGGTCCACACAATTCAATCTACTCAACTAGATGTATGAGGTAGTGTTATGTGCATTGAAAAAAGTTGAAGGTAGACTCTTTTACATTTCACACATAAGATGAGGAACTTTTCTCTTCCAATATTTTATATCTTCTTTATGGATTTTCTTTCAATGACAACCACCTCATGTATTTTCCAAGATCATATATAACTTGTTTGACACTGTTGTCGAAGTGGTGTGGGAGAGATAGAGGTAGAACATACTGCAATAATTGTAAAATGATCTTTTAATAGTTTATAAAATAATACAATGAAAACTACATGTAGTATACAAATATATAGTGAATACAAAATAACCCAAATTACCTAAATAAATGCATGTCAATCATGTGTTTTCATCCCTGGCCCAAATTCACTTTTCTTTGATATGAGATTGTTTATGTTTGCAACAAATCCTGTGGGAAAACATATTTTTGGTATGAATTCTTTTATAGCATTGCTCTGTTGCTCCGGCAATAACCAAGTAAGGGCACATATATCAATTTGGTCTCCATTGTTATTTGATCGAATGACATATTTCATTGCATGGTTGGATTCCTCAATGTCACTACAAATTTTGACAATTTTTTCTTTGTCACCCCTTCCATCCAATAATTTTTATAATACCTCTGTTACATTCTTTCCAATATGCATAACATCAAACAAATGCATAATTGAGAGTTTCTCATGGTACGACAACCTGCTAAATTGTGTAGGATAACTTTTTAGTCCTTTTAGAAGTTGGTCATTGATGCCTTGACGACCTTCACGAGCATCAATTATATCATAAAAAAAAATAGAATATCAAAATATAAATTTCAAACAAGAACCATCAGATGGAATGACATTACCTCAACAATTGATTCTAGTGTATTCAAACTTCCATAGGCGAGGTGTCATTCTCCATGGCTTTGAGGTAGTCTCTTCTTTCCCATTGAAATTTTCTTTTTTGGTAATTTGGTACTTATGATTTCTGTGGAGAAAGTGTCTATACTCATTGAACACCTGCTTTCCTAAACTTTTTGAATGATGATATTTCATCTTTGGACCACAAACTGGACATGCAAATTTTCCCTTTATGTGAAGACCTACAATATTGTGTATAATTGTATTAAATATGTTAATTTTGTGTTAGCACTATAACATACCAAAAAAGAGGTGTTAAGAAGAGAAATATACCACAAAAATGTGTTAGCCCAGGGGCATCATGTATTATCCATACAAGCATTGCATGGAATTGAAATTGTCTTTGACCTATTGACCTAGATATTTCATACATAGTGACCCTATTTCATAACACCATCAGCTCATCGATAAGGGGTTCAATATATACATTCATATCTTTAACTTGGTACTTACCTAGTTGAATGAACAAAAATGTTACATAATTATTATGACCATTTTGATGGATTATTTATAATAAATTAATTTAGATAAATATTAAATGAAAAGGTACCTGGAACAATCACTGCCAACATTATGTGCTCCTTCTTTATGGACATCCAAGGAGGAATGTTATTTTTGATAACAAAAACAGTCCACACCGAGTAAACAGATCTCATCTTTCCAAACGGATTGACACCATCCACTGCCAACGAAAGCTTGAGATTATGAGGTTCTTTTTTAAAGTGTGGCCAAGTTTCCTTTATTTCCTTTAATGTCAAACCATCCACAAGAATTCACATAATGTCATCTCGACTTCTATTACGTTCTTGATAATCCATAAATTGTGTCAAGCTAGTGCACCTGAATAATCATTGCAGACATGAAATAATGAGAATATACTGAAGAACCTTGTGAGACACCTTTTTTGCTATTTGATATGATCGATATCTACTAAAATGATAATTAGGGCTTTCTATTGCAAATTCATGATGTTTATGATATATAATATGATCATTCAAACATGTATGTATTGTTTGATACTCCATTCCAATCTTTCATAATGAAAAATAATTCTCGGTACGAGCGAGGTAGAATGTTTGATGGTGGTAACAAACACTCACCTAACAACCTACTACCAAATTAAATATAATTGGTTAATATAAAGAATATTAATTGGTACATGATTTACCCTTTGTTAAATATAACAAAATTATGACTAAAAAAGATGAAAAAGGATGACATATATGACATACCTTAACATATGTGTGATTGCTATGTTGGATAAACCATTCATAACCTTCAAGTTCACCAACAATAATACATCGAAAAGAAGGGTTGTTTGGGAGCCTTTGTATAGGGGATCGTATGCCTTCTCAAGTATAGGTACATCAAGGTCATCTTCACCATCATCATCAGTTGCACCAGTGTCATCATCTTGATCATTGTGATCACCATGATCATCATGATCTTCTTCCATGGGATCATTACCTTCTACTTCAATATTCACACTTCCATGTTCCCTCATTTAGAAATCTACATTCTCCAGATTGTCATGGTCCATAACATGAAACCCAGAGTGGTTGACCTATATCAAAATGATGACCTTAAACTAACCATGACCATGATTTCATCATTAATCCATTTCTTATATATATAAATTACTCAAATAATATATTGAAGAACATACCAATGGGAGAAATTCATTTCCCCCTTCAATGTGACCATGTTGCCTATAATGTTCCTCAGCTATTTTGATTAGATATATTTGAGCCCTTAAGCCCTTACAAATATTGCAGGTACAATAAAATTTTCCATAACCTTTTGTTTTAAAGTTAGACCACAATCTAGCAATCGTCTCCTTATTTTGTTCTAGGTTGATATTGTCAGACATGGTCTTTCTTGAATGGAATGACTCGTTACTTTTAAATTAACTAGAATGTTGGTGAAAGAAGAATGATTTGTTTGCAACCTACAGATACAGACACTAAACAACCATTTATCAACTCTAATTTTCTCAACACAAAGGGACATTTATAATAGCCATAAAAACCTGATTATTTTTAAATGAAATACACCAAGGAGTGTTGGAATTATATTGGAATGATGTACTAAGAGGGGAGGGGTGAATCAGTACCTCTAAAATATTTTCTCTGTTAGCCCATTAACCCTTAATCATCAGTTTATAAATTATCTTATCTAACTATTCATCTTTCTTTATGTATATGCAACCATATCAGAAGTTCTTTAGTATGTAACCATAACAGAAATATTCATGAAAATAGATAACACAAGATATGATATCACAAAAAACTCCTGTTAGGAAGTAAAAACTGTGGTGGGGATTGTTACCCACAAGAATTCAATATCTGTAGATAATAAGGGACTGGTTAAGGCTTACAATTGGTCACTTTTGATGACCTACCCTGTTAGGAGTATTATAGTGGAGACCTGTTAAGATCTACTTCATTTAAAGCTTTAGCAACACTCTTAAGTGTGCACTCTGTTAAGAGATTTGGAAAGAACGGTTAAGTCCACCTTCTACAAAAGGATTTTAGATGTGATGCACTTGGTAGAATGCAACTAAATAATTCTTTGATCTGATGATGTATGCAATCTTTAATTTATGATAACACATCCTATTAAGCTTCATACATATAAGTAATCATCCTTCCATCATTGAATAATACCTTTATCTTCTCGTCGGTAGCCTCTATGTGTTCTTGACAACTGATGTGATCTATTTTTGAACTTTGCATGAATTCTACCTTCTTCTCCTTAGATGCTCTTCATGGCTATCAACAACAATGAATTCATAACTTACAATTGATTTGAGCATCTATATATACTAGCTTTTGGCTCAATTATTGATTCACACTTTGTAAGTTAACTCTAGATCCAAGGTTTACAACTTGACCTTGATATTTAGTTAGATATGTTTTTGATCTGTTAGGATGCTTTAAAACAATTACATAAAGCTTGCTTGACCCTTAAGTTATTGTTTAAAATAAATTAAAACTCTATAAATAGAATTACATTGCTTTATCTGACATGTAAAACTCAGATCCACTTTTTTCAGGTTCTCTAACTGACTATCAGTTCTGACGGTCAATTTTCTTTGTCATCGGTGTTCCTTTGTTGAAATGGTCATCGGTTATGCCTTTTATGTTTTGTCAATTTTGTTCTAAAAAACCATGTTGTTGGTATTGATCTCAATGTTATGTTATTGACCCATCAGTGATGTCCTATTCACTTCATCAGTGCAACACTTGTCAGTGTTCGTTGTTCAATTCCATACTTAGCATTTTTCATGACCTCTGTGTTCTGTCGGGTATGCTCGTTGTTCGCCGGTAATTCTTGTAGTCTACCGGTAATGCTTGTAGTCTGTCGGTGATCTTTGTCAATTTTTTTCACTAAGTGTACTAATGGCAAAATTAATGTCATCAAGGAGTACCATCAGAAATATCGACCATTTACAATCATGAACAGTAAACCTAAATCAAATAGCTCATTTTTTTATCGGCGTGTGAGTCTCTGTGTATATGAAAAATGAATAAAATTCAAGGCCTAATTTATCAAGAGAAATAAACAATGCAGAACCCCACAATTGAAAACATGAAACCTAATAAAAAACACAGCAAAACTTGATTGGGACAATGGAATTTACAAAGTAAGGAAAGGTGAGAGTATCAATCAAATAATCAAAAAAAGAAACACGCTTTGTCAACAATGTTCAAAATCTTGTCACCAAGCATAGACATAAGAAATCAAAAATGGACAAAAGACAAAAAATAAGAAACAATGTTATGAGAAGAGGTCAAAATAATATTCAAAGTATTATTATGAAATCTGCATGTTCATCACTTGTACATATACCTTCTCTAGTCAAATTTAAGGCCTAATTTATCAAGAATAACAAACAATACGGAACCCCAATATCAAAAACATGAAACCTAATAAAGAACACTACAAAACTTGACTGGGAAAATGGAATTTAAAAAGTAAGGAAAGGTGAGAGCATCAATCAAATAATAAAAAAAAGAAACATGCTTTGTCAACAATGTTCAAAATCCTGTCACCAAGCATAGATATAGGAAATAAAAAAGGGACAAAAGACAAGAAATAAGAAAAATCATTAGGACTATAGAAAAATCATTAAGACTATAGAAAATCAAGTTCTAGAAATGGATGGTTCTGATGCTTTTCCATTACAACAATTGAGCATTCATCATTTTGTACTTCTTGCTGTATTCCATTTAGATATGTTCAAAATTTTGCCAGTAATGATTTGGGGAATGCAATCATGTAAAACAAAAACTATTGTTATTATTGTTATGAGAAGAGGTCAAAAGTAAATTCAACTAGTTGATGCATAAAAGGACATATGTTTAATATACTTGAATTCAATTATGTTGACTTAATTCATTCAATAATAAAAACCACCCACTCTACACCATTCAAAACATCTTCAATGTCCCTCACTAAGTCAGTGGAATCATCCAAGAAAGTTAAACAATGCAATAACTAGTCAGAAAGACCTACTAGGGTTAGTAGGTGAATTAGTGTTTGGACTATTGTGAGTATTTTGGGATCAAAGTGATTGTTGATTCCTCACCTAGACAGATCAAATAGTGTGTTCAAATCCATATATTGGATCAATAACCTCACTGGTGAATGGTTTCACAACTTACCAAGAATCAGAGAATTGTTCCTAGCCCTTAAGCCTGAGAGGGTTTTTGAAGACTTAGAGTGGGTGAGACCAAGTTGAAGAAGTGTCTTAACAAATTTCTATTTTGACATTTTCTTGTTGAGAGATTAGTGTAATGTCCCCTGCTAGGTTGGGCATAATTATTACATATATAATTTGAACTTACACTGTATGTCCCAAGAACACAATAATTCAATTTAAAATATTCATAAATATGAAGTAACATTAGTTCGTGTATATCCAATCATATTACTATTTGGATTAATGAATGGAAGGTGTATGTCTTATCCAAGTTTCCTAGAGACCAGTGAATAGACTCCCTCAAAGTTTACAAGTCCAAGTCTGTATCATGAAGGATTATGAAACATTGACCCCTACCCTCTATTGGGATAAGATCCATTGATTGGATTTATACAAGCCCCTCCTTGGTAAAACTTTAGTCCCTTCCTCTTCAGGTACTAAATAGTAACAAATCTGAACATGGACAAATATGATTATGACTCCATTATTATTAATGAATATATATATTATAGATGTAAATATTAGATCATTTAGAGATATGTTACAGAACATTTAGATATATACATTATATATAGATGATTTTGATTTCATCATTATTAACATATAATATATATGATAGACTATATAAGGTTGTTTATCCTTTATAAAATATATATAATCTCAATCTCTTATATATACTTAATAAATATAACATAACTTTATCTGATTTTACTGTTATTAATATATATTTCTCATACACACATATCTTGTATATTATGTATATGTATATTCACTTATGAAATATAAAATACATATATGTATAATTATGATTGCATATTATATATATATAATTTTTGTATTATTAATATATCTATTTTTTTATTTCACTGTTGTAACTAAAATTAATATTATGTATCTTTATTAGACCATATATTGATATATGATCTCCATTGATCTGTATCAATATATATCATATACGTATATGTATTCAATATTCTCTTATTCTATGATAATTTTTATCCATCTATCTTAATGTACCATGATTCCTTCATATTTATATATTCTTCTGTGTGATATGTTCTTCCCACAATTAGTGGGTTACTCTTTATCAAGTCTAGAAGATATATTCTCATATATATTAATCCCCCCTTTCTATAAATTTTACCTACAATAGTTACAATGAGGCAATTGTTGTTGATTATGCTTTTCGCTTGAAAAACTTGATTGGAAGGATAAAAGAAAATATGATTGGTGACTATAACAAATTGCTTGGTTTGACAAGGAATGCAAAATCCACTTGTCCACTTATCTTCTAGGTGGTTATCCTCATGAATTTCCCTTTGATTATCAATAAAATATACTGTTATATATACACAAGTTGTGTCTCCTAATTACCTATATATGTATATCTATGTATATAGTTGGATATATATTTTTTAGAATATATACACACCTATATATGTGTGTGTGTGTGTGTGTGTGGGATATCTCTCTTTGATTTCTGATAAACTAATAAGATAATTAGTAACTCTTACCAAAAATCTGTAATAAAGCAAAAACTAAATCAAGGACTATTTGGGATAAAGCTCAATAAATAATAGAATATAACTCCCAGAATACCCCAAAATAGGAGAGCAATGATTTCCTAGTAATTATAAGTAATTATGGACTATAATTACACATTGTCATATTGAATAGTTGTTTCCTATAATTAGGCCCTTAGATAATTACTCCAATTTCATAGTAATAATGACTCTAAGGCATCGACTATAAGGTATGTACAATAGTAACTAACAATAATGTGAATACATGATGTATTCAGTGGAGATTGATCCTGATAATCTCTTATCTTGAAGTCTTTGACTTTTCAGTACAAATACTTATTTGCAGGGTCATGTTTTATTTCCTATAGTTTTAAATTTGTTTTCATACAATGTTACTATACAATAAACGATGAGGGTGTCTTTCTTGCATGAAAGATAGATGCAAACAATGTAGAGCCAATCTATGCTTTCACATATTGAGAATTTTAAACTGCAGTTTGATAGAAATTTATCATCTTGGAGTCCCTTCTTTTCTAAGAAATCTAGCCTTCATTCAAATTCCATGTATGACAACTATGTTGAAAATAGTTTAAGTAACACTAATGACCAGTTACTCTAACCTCAAGAAAACAAATCTTTGAATGATGATAAAAGAAAAAACCGCTTCATTGTTCCATTGTCCAGGTTAGTCTTTGAAATTACCTTTCTATGAGCTTGATAATTTTCATTCTGGGAAATTAATAAATTATTATAATGTTCTTACTTCATTTGAGTGAATTGAAAAAATAAGAAGATGCAGTATAGTGCCTACTCTAACAATAATAAAAAATAATATTGTTGCATATTGAATTTTCTATTACTAATTCACAACTTAAAGTTCTGTAACTTGTTGTGACTTCACTTCTTCAACATCTCTGCAGAGTAGGTGGTTCAAAGTTCTAGGAACAGGGGTGGCTTACTTGTCACTATGGTTCCTAGTGTATTTGCAAAAATTGAGTAGGCCAATATTTTGGTTTAGAGTGGCATGTTGAATGTTATGAAGGTCAATCATAATCAGATTTACATAAGTCACATGATACATATACTAAATATTGCATAGTAGAAAATAAATAATTAGAGCTACATACAACTAAATACAACATGACATGGTAGTAATGAATAACCCGCCCTTGAAGAGAGAGATATGGTACTTTTTCAATATAAAAAGTGGAAGTTATTATTGGTCAATCTAGATTATTTGGGTCCACTAGAACCTCATGAGATTGAGCTTGTGTTAAGGCTATGATAAGGAATGCACACATGTTTGTGGTAGGATAGAGAATCTATGATCCATTGGAAATGCTTTTCAGGTAGTAATGCTGGGATATCATATTTATGTTCTAAAGCCTCTTTATCTGGTATCAATGGAATTTCTCTCTTCACTGGAATCTAGGGTACAGAAGATGCTTTACATCATTTGGGTATACCACTCAATTTCTATACCCAATGGATGCAAAGCAACCTTCTGCACCTCTTATTCGATTGAAGATAAAGGACATTGATCCCCTTTTGATAAAGAGTCTTCAATAAATATAGATGGTATCCTACCATTTCTACCTAAAAAGCATTCCCAAGGGAGAAAGAGAAACCAATGATTAGTAGTTGACAATGGTAAGAAAAAAAAAAAATTATACAAAACCATAGTTACAAATATAGTAAAAGACTTCTATTACAATGTAGGACAGTAATCTCAAAGAAGATATAATGGAGCCACCATTTTTGAAATATCTTAAACCATTCATTGTGACAAAAAAAAGAGGCAAAATCACAACAACATAATGCATAAGGATATAATGTTCATTAGCTAGATAAGTTTTTGTAATGATGATGAACATATGGATACTAGACCCTGAGTATGTATCAACAAAAACATTTACAAAGAAGAGTATTCTAGACATTATGTTAAACAGTTAAGTTTCATGTCTATATTTCATTCTTTTGTATGCTTTCCACGGGAAGGGAAGATGGTAGCATAAACAACACTAAGTGATCTAAAGATAAACTAGTTTACTGAAAAAAATGCCAACTCCAAAGAAGTAGTCCATCATAACATTCTTATCGTCACAAGTGAAAAAATCTTCATTGTGACCATGGAAGACACTCATAGAAGCATAGTTATCATTAGCACAACATAGCTTGAAGATCTCCCATGCCTCCACCATTTTATTTTGAAATCCAGATCTATTACCAAAAATTGAGCCAACCCTGCCAAAGATAATGTTTGGATTGATCGTGTGAATCCCCTGCACAACTTTTTCTGAATTGTGGGAAACAAAAACTTGCTTAACCACCTTCAAGACCCATTCAAATCGAGCGGTAACTTGAAAGAGAGTAGAAAATACTAGTTTATAGATCACCCCATCGTGTACATGTGAACCATAAATATTATGTTTCAAAAGGTATTGAATATCATGTTTGATGTCATCATCACACACATTAAATAATCTGGAGCACTGTTCTTCAAGGACTCCAAATGACAATATTCAATACCAAATGTTCTATCCATTGAGAAGACCTAAAACAAAGTAACAATAATGAAAATAATGAATAAGTATGCCAACATTATGATGCATACACATACATACTAATGGTATGCATACTAGTGTGTGTGTGTGTGTGTGTGTGTGTGTGTGTGTGTGATTATGTAAATGTACACATAATTATATAAATGGCAGAGATACAAAAAAAGATTAAAAAATTATCATGCTAAGTTAGACTATCATGGGGCAAGAAAAGATGTAAAGAAAGCAATAACCTATGAAGCAAGTGAAAGGTATGAATTCTAGTCCACATACAAAAGAAAAACATTGTACAGCTTGGGGAAAATACAATATTTTGTGGAAAGTCATGATACCACAACATACAATAAAATTTTAGTCATGTACCAATACAATATCCATCGAACATGAAGGAAAAGTTACAAAAAACAATTTGGATAGTCAAGAAAAGAATGTGCTTCCAAGGGGGGACAAAAGTGAAGAGAGCTCATTTGGTGGTCATTACAATGTCAGTACAGAGTCCTCATGATGCTAAGGCACTTTCAAAGTAGAGAACAAATGGAGATTCCCATGATAATCATATGAATGTTGAACAATGTCAGTCATAATGTGAGAGGCCTTGCATTGATAATAATTCATGGTCCTGAAATGGTGTTGAGAATGAAAGTAGATAATCATATATAAGAGGATAGTTTACTGTCCAAGTTTGTATGTAATAGTGCCAGAGAGGTTTACAGGTCAGGGATATGGTTCATGAAAGAACATTGTAAGATTAGTATGTCAGTTTTATGAAGGGAAACATTTGTGTTATGAGCATGGTATCAATGTAAGGCATGGTTGGAGTGTCATGAGACACTATATAGAGTGAAGAATTATTGAGTCCACGCATATAGAGTCATAAATTAGTTCCATTCCATTCAAGGGGATGACAATTTCATGTATCAAAGATTACAAAATAATAATGTGTCAGGGACGTTTTGAGAGTATTAAAAAATAAAAGGACAACATTGAGTAGTGGAATAACATTCAACATTACCTGTGTCTTAATACTAGTGAATTAAAATTTATCCTTTAAGGTTACTACAATGGTGGAAATAATTGGAAGATACAAGAACATAAGGCACAAGGAGGACATCACATAGAATTTAATAGATTTAGTGGTCATTGACAGAGGTTTACATGTATGGTAATCGATAACTATGAAAGGAAGAAGTTGATAATAGTAGAAGAAATGAATGTCAAGATCCCAAAGGAAAGATGAAATATCCCAAGAAAGAACAATTGAAAAAATTAGAGGAATTGTGAAATATCAAATCAGAAAGTCAGAAATCAATTGAATTTAGAATATGATTACAATCTATAGATGCCTTCCAATCTTTGTGATAAGTCTCCTTACGATGAGCATCTACATTGTAAGTCATGGATACCAACACAAACTATCACAAGAGGACCCCATTTAGAAAGGGGAAGGTGAAGATCCCTTGTTGATCACTAGTGGTTGTGGGTATCAAACCAATACCAATAAAATGCTGATGAAACGACTCTAGGAAAGACTCTGTTGGTTGAACATGAAGAGCTCGAGATGAAGAAGAAATGTCAAGAGCTGTTCAAGGAGCATCCACCCAAGTTTGAGGCATGGAATAAATTGAACCATGTGCTAATGGTGTTCAATAAATTTATTATGCTATTGTGAAGAATGATTCAACTAATATTAAATCCCATGTGGAGGAATTTCAAGTATATCAGGAAGCTCTTAATGCTATAGGAGAGATGAAGGCTATACCCCATAGACTACAATAGAAGGATTGCTTCCTTCAAGACCAAGGACATACATATGTAATGGTGTGGGATCTAGGTAATATCTTGAGAGGTGTAATGGTTATGTGTCTTTGGGATTACCCACTCATTAATGTTAAATTCTTAGCATCATACATAAAAGATGGTGTACTATAAACTTATCGAGATTGCTTTAACAAATTTCTCCCATATCTACAATATCTAGTTGAAAAATCTATGAGGAGGATTTAAAAGGAATCCGTTTTGGAAATACCTTATTTTCCTTCAACTGTAAGACCATCTTACTAGTTTCCTATTGTTTACTTTAGTGGAGGCATTGAATTGTCTAGTGGAAGTGATCTCTTTGCATCTGCAGTGCAAGTTTCACATTTACAATGCTAGAATGTTGGATTGTTGCAACCAATTAGAGCCACTACTAATCAGCTTATGGTGAAGCAATTTTTTTCATTTCAGTTGGAGATTCACCATTCTCTTCCTGGAAATTTTTTCAATCATGAGGAATTAACCCTAATCTATCATCATCAAACTGGTCTAGAAAGGCATGCATGAATGACCTTACAAAATGTGGCAAGAAGATATCAAAATCATTCGGTTTATTCAAAACTTAAGGTTTAGATAGAAAATAAAATTCTAATAAACAAGAATGTGGACCAGAAGAGTCGATGGGTACCTGAGAATAAGAGAGATTTATAAATCTTGGAGTTGCTGTGTTATGCCCTCTGCTGGTTACTCTTCATTCCCTCCTTCAACTCTTCGTGGAGTGTTATGCCCTCTATTGGTTACTCTGCATGCCCTCCTTCAGCTCTTCATAGCATAACATAACATAATGAAATGAAGTTAAACCTTTTTTTTTAACTTATGCCCGTGTTGGTCGGTATTCCGACCAACACGGGCATAAATTTAAAAAAAATCAAAAATTTCCTTCTATCAACCGACCAAGAAAAACCATTTTAATTCTTGGTCGGGAATGTTGGTCAATTTTTGAGGTCAAATGTACTAGTGATGTTATCTCATCTTTGTACTTCAATTCCAAATGCTTGGGTACCTTGTCTCTTTGTTGCATCACATCTTGAAGGTTCTTAATACCTTGTCTCTTTGTTGCATCACATATTGAAGGTTCTTAAACTAACTCTAGAAGAAAGAATTGTTTTCTTGTATGTTCTAATGGAAATTTAAAACATACTATTTCATTCAACAACTAGTAGTGAGGAATTACCCCAAACACTATTGTTGAATCTAGAAAGATCATTCACATATAAGAATGAAATAAATTATCAATGAACCATACCTAAATTAATACTTGGTATTATTGGTACTTTCTAGATTATACAAAGTCTATTATTGGATGATCGCGCACAACTCAAAAAAATTTCCTTCAATCAACATTTGATGTGTGGTGTAGGTAGCGGTAGCAGTGATAAAAGCCTCATGATTCTTGTATTAGATATTATATGTAAACCCTCAGTTGCACAATTGAATCCCAGATCAATAATATCTTCCAAAGTCATCACCCTTCCATTTGGTTATGCACTAGTTAGCTTTGAAACCATATCATTCTTCACTTCCATCAAAGCTAGAAGAGTGAAAGAGTAGTAAAATATAATCAAACCCCCAAACAAATTATTTGTAATTTTGTGTGGTTGAACCAAATACAAAATATCTCTATGAATCTAACTCAGAATAATTTGAATCCATCTGTGCTCATAGCTAAACTCTAGGAATTCCTTCCATATATTGATCCTTATCTCTATAACCTGTCCTTACTCTAATTTATATATTGTCAAGTCACCTTCCACTATTAATCCTTTCTATAGGTCATTGAACTTGGCATGGATAGTCTCTATTAAGGGCACATAAATGTATTCCCTACCATCCTCAATATTTAAAACATCAAGAAAAATGTATGAAAAATGCACCCTCCTTATCTATCTCTATTGCCACAAACAGGTACACTTGTACATTAGCATGGCTTCAATGCAGGGTCAAGAATACAATTGGTGTGGTCATATTGATCAATATATAACACTAAATCAAAGAACACCTCTAAATGAAATGGTCACTAGGGTTAGAAAAAGAAAGCACAAGAAATCACTTTTTGCAGACAAGATCTCTTGAATTCACAAGACCACAAGTGATCAAAATGAATTAAAATCCTCCAATATATCCCTTTCAAGTGGATAATTAGGGTTGTGCATTTAATGTTCATTACAATTCCACTCAAAAGACTACTACTTGATATAGACAATCGCCATAGAAACCTTAGCAAGTCTCTGGAAAAACTTGAAATAATTTGAAAATGCCTTCATAATGTCTACCATGTTGAGAACTATCCATTAAGATCTAAAATTAGGTCTCCCCCTCAGAAAAAGATTTATTTTTAGTTTGAGGAGGAAACATCTCAACCAATGAGGATTGTAGAAACATCATTTGATTTTTCTTCCATATTTTTATCTTATTTTTGTTACTCTTATAAGGCACCAAGAGGGGGTGCCAATGAATCATTGCAACTATAGATCTAGAAGATATTTTCATCAACTTCCAAATAAACCAACATGCGAAGGTAAATGTAACATAGAATAAAAGTAAAACACGCATCCACAAATGTAACACAATAACACCAATATTTTTTCATGGAAACCCTTGTTAGAGGGAAAAACCATGGTGGGAATTAGTACCCACAAATATCAGTACTGCAATAATAAGATGTCATGTTAGGAGCATTACATCACCCTATTAAGGGTATACCCAGTTAAGAGTATTTATAACCCGGTTAAAGGTTATTACAACAGTCCTGTTAAGAACTAATTGGTTAAGAGATTTACAACTCTTTCTAAGAGTCACCCCGTTAAAGTACTTTATTCTTTAGACCTTTTAGGATCCTGCATACCCTATTAGGAGTAACCTTGTTAAAGGATTTGGATTGCAAGCTTGTTAGAACTTTCCTTGAGTAGAAAACTCAAAGAAATACTTGATGATGACACCTTCTACCTAACAAATCCACCTTTTATACTACTCACTGTGTTGTTCTAATCTCTCTAGTACCTCTAACATACTTCTACACTTTGCCTTCAACAATCTCAATCACCACATCACACATTAACCACACCAATTTAATGATTTAACATAATTTTATACACTTTTTCAAGTTTATCACAAACCCTAAAATGTATTACAATTTGGCTCCAAAAATCCATTCAAATTACATAAGTGATCATGCCAATATAGGAAATTGTAATGTTCAATGTCGGCCCTCAAGAATACAATTCAAAAATAAATTGAATGTTGACAAATAATTGACCGCAATGTCGATTTAACCAATTTGACTAGACCATTTGACTATTCACTGTTCATGTTGATATCACTAATGCTTGCCTCAAATCTCTTCATGTATGTTGAATATTCTTAAGCAGTCATATATATAGGTAAACATGACTTTGTAGATACTACCTAACCTATCACATCACCTGAACATTCAATATATTATCACTCATCAAATTTACCAATATTGACTATATTATCACCGATACACTAGATACTTAGAAAAATCCTTGTGCAATCACCTTCATCATTGGTATATCAGATTTGGCCTTCTCAATATACTTTTTTTTCCAGCAATGACAACACCAAAACTCACTGCAAGCTCCTAGTAATTCAATCATCTTCATCATAATGCAAACAATATCCCCCTTTGGCATTGATGGAAACACTTAGGAAAAATTTCCAAGTGTCTAACTATGCAAAAATGAAATCAATCAAGTACAGAGATTCAAGAAAAAATAACTCCCTCTTAGGATTACCCCCCCCGCAAAGGTAATTACAATAACAATCATGCAATACCATGTAACATATTGCACTACTAGATCTATACTACTCCCCCTTACAAATACTTAACCAATTTTGCACTACTACTCCCCCTTTGACAACAATGACAAAGGGATTACAATAGATAAGAAAAATTAAAATTTTTATTGATAGAGAGTAGCATATACCTATTACAATCTACTGAATACATCACCAAAATTGCTCTTTAAGACATGTAGATAATTCACCCATATCTTCTTGAAGTTTCTAATGATCAATATCTGTCTGCATATCAGATAGGCTAATTCCTCCAATGCATCCATTGTGCTCATATCAGGTAGGGCTAATATAACTTCTACGTCTTTAACTCATTTTTGCAAAATTTCCAACTTGGGAATCAATAGACTTTGTAGCTTCAATAATGTACCTATCACGTTCTCCTACTCATTACTATAAGTCTTGAGCATGTGATTAATAGTTCTTATCGAAGCTCCAAAATTTCTTACAAAATGGCTCACTCAATCAAAATTGGCAACTAACTTCTATAGCTCCTATTGAGCTTCAACTCGTTTCTACTCAATATTTTGAATAAACTTTGGAAAATCACAAATTATGGCAAGTAACTTACGACCTTCCTTCAGTGCTTCCTTCACCCGATTCACACCTACTTCTAATCAACCTCTATCAAGTGCAATGTGTTGGGATAACTTTTCTTATTTCTTCTTATCATAATCTTTTCTACCCTCATTACTGCCACATCTTCTAAACTTGGCATTTGATCTCCTGTAGTTGTCACTAATTGGCCTAATTGTTCAATAGGTGCATCCTTTTCATGATAGGTTACCTCGGGCACTAAGTCTGACAATATATTTTTTGCATACTATATTATTTGTACCTCCTTCTAATCTCTTTTGGCCTTAGATTTAATAGCCATAAGAACATTCATCATTTGAGTAGGGCTCATTATACTTAAGTGTATTGGCCCTTTAATATATGGAATATCATCTTCATCTTCTTCATCCAAGATTGGCTTAATAGTAGACATAGACTGTGAATATATTACCTATCCTTTCACCTTATCTATAGTCCCTTCCTTTTGTTATTGTTTTCCTTTCTCTCCTTCCATTCCACATCTTTAGTATGTGCATGCTCTTGCTTCTCCTTATCTTCATCTCTACTGATTTCCTCTGCTACTAGTACTTGTTGATGAGATGTAACTGATTGAATGTTTGAAGATGTTAAGTTGATGATCATGCAAGGAATTAAATCATTTAATGTATTGTATTATCATTGATTTCAACTTGATATAATCTATATGGTCATGGAGATACTGCCAAAGATTTCAAAGAACTCATGAATCAAGGCTATGCTATTAGTAATGCATACAAGTCAAGTATTCACTAAGTGATTGTATACATTGAAAGAGTGCACCCAATGGTCAGAGTAAAAGAACAAAGTCATAGTGTTTCCCAACAAGGAAATGAACAACATTACTGACAAGCAAAGTTACAGTTTTGATGGATGAGAAAAACACAAAGTAACCCGACGGAAGGAAATATAGTGTTGCCCGATGGAGAAGACAAGGATGGAGATTCTGATGACAACTAAAGTCACACTGATGGAATAGTCAGTTATCACCGATGACTAACTAAAGTGTTGACCGATAGAATAGAGAGTTTAGAAAATGATAAAATGCTTAGCTGTCAAGAAGCTAAAGATAGAGTTAATAGATACTTATCACTGTTTTAATCATCTAGATAAAGACAGAGATAAGTAATTGATTTAAAGCTACTTTGTCCAGTTGGCAAGAAGATTTCTATGAGATCAGACTAGATATTTTCTTTAAATCTGTTGGCAAATATTGTTGAACACACCAAGATCAAGAAAGCCAAGAAAAGAGGAATTCATGTCTATAAGAGACAAACCCAATTCTTTGCGAATTGTGTGTGTGGGGTGAATAAGAGAAGAGGAAAGATGCTAAAGAAAATCTGAAGGAGAAGAAAGTCTTCATTTTTAGTCATGATCAACAAGCTAAAGGAAGAGCTAGATTCTATAGACACCAATGAATAGTGAGACAAGCATCACATAGCAGAAAAAGTGTGGAGCAAAGGTATATATTTGATTATATTGACCAGTGAAGTAATGGACCTACAATAGATCTGAAAATATACAATTGAGTTGTATGTATGAACATATCATTAGTGTTTCAATTTAACCATTGAATCATTTAAGCCTCTTAACCGAGTACGACTTAAAATTCTCTATAATTGAGATACATCCTAAGGAGTATCAAAAAGTTTGATCACAAAAGTAGCATTGGATATGCCCAATACCTTTTGACAGGCCAAGTGAGTGTTTGATCAAGGATGGTAGCATTAGATGCTAGATACTAGTTGACAAACTATTTCTAAATCCTGTAACAAGGTCACACCTAACATTGTGTTTGTAACCTTTAATAGGGTTGGCTCTTAATAGAGCTCACTTCAAAAGAGTGAAAATTTGGGGTACCGGTCCCAATGGTTCTTCCCTTAATAGGGTTTCCACGTTAAAAACCTTGTGTTATGTGTTTATGGTTTATCACTTTACTATTTTACATTTCACATATGTATTTATGGATTTATCGGTATACTCTACATATTTACTATGTTTCGGTAAATAAATGACTGCTTATCAATAAACATACAAAAGAAGGTTTAACAAAGAAATCCGACAAGTAGTAAATTGATATAAGTAATTCAAGGCATTCATCTTGTAGGATAGAAGATAAGTTGAGATATAATTTGTGGTCATAAGTTTAAAGGGTTGATTTAAGGATTAATTTTTGAGCCACTGATTCACCCCCCCCATCTCAGTTATTACTAAAAATTGGTAGCAGATCTTGTGTGCTTATAAAGGAAGGTTTAAAGACCTAAGCTAAAGATCACAAGATGAATAGACGAGATGTGCCCAAGTTGAAAAAAGATAATTTTGCTTCATGGCAGAGCAGAATAAGACTCCACTTATCAGGTATTGGTAATGATGTTACTCAATACTTAGATATGAATATGTGTTTCCCATAGGAGCACCAACAGTTGAACAAATGAGAGAAGCATGAGCATAATGGCATGATGATAGAACTTTCTTCCTCACTTCTGATGCTGAATTTGAAGATGTCAAAGACTGCAAAACTGCAAAGCAAATGTGGGACAAATTAAAACTTGTACATGGTGGTGACAAAAATGTTTTGAGAGCCAAGGCAGAAAGCCTTAGAGGAAAGTTTGATGATCTCAAAATGAAAGAAGGTGAAAACATCACTCAGTACAACACAAGAATCAAAGAGGTAGTCAATTCTATCCAAGGAGTTGGAGGTGTACTAGAAGAAGATACAATGGTAAGTAAAATTCTAAGAACCTTACTACCTACTTATGCTATTAGAGTATCTTCCATTCAAGAAATGAGAGCATTAGCAAATAGAAATGTTACTATAGAGAGTTTGATTGGAAGACTGATTTCATTTGAGATGAATAACTTTGATAATAGTGTCTTACCAAATATAGAGTCTGCATTCAAAACTTCTCTAAGAATAAGTAAATCAAGTCATAAAAACACTATGAGAAAAGATAGTGATAGTAAAAGTGAAGAAGATGATCTTGATGAAATTGAAGCACTTATGGATAGAAAAATGTAGAGAGGCAAAGGTAAATACAAAGGTAAATTACCAATTGTTTGTTTTAATTGCAAAGAGATTGGACACTTTGATGCAAGATGTAATAACAAAAGAAAAGATGACAGAAGTAATGATAGATCATTTGAAAAGAAGTCTGACAGAGGTGATTACATAAGCTACCAAAAACCAGAAAGAAGAGATACCTGAGACTATGAGGACAAAGGAAAGAAGGCCAGTTACCTAGAAAAATGCAAAGATGATGACACTGACACTGAATCTGATGAAGACATCGAGATGGTGTTTGTAGTAGTGAAAGATGATTCAGATGATGATGAAGAAATGTATATAGAAACAACTCTCATATCTAAAGTTAGAAAAAAATGGTGTTTGGATCATAGATAGTGGCTACACTCACCATATGACCGGTGATAAGCAAAATTTTGAGACTTTTGAATACTATAAAGGTAGTTCAGTAAGAATGGGTAATGACACACCTTATCTAGCTGAAGGTAGAGGAACCATAATGTTGAATAACCAGATAAAATGTTAAAATGATTATTGGGTAAATGGATTGAATTATAATCTATTGAGTGTTTCTTAGTTGAATAATTCAGGTCACAAAGTAGCATTTGAAAATAAGAAGGAAATGATCTTCAATAAATTAGGAAATTTGATTGGTACCGGTGAGCAAACAAAAGGTAACTTATTCTATCTAAATGATACTGACACCACTTGTTTGATTGCTACAAATGAAGACATATGGTTGTGGCACAAAAGATTGTGTCATGTGAATTTTGAAAACATGATAAAGATTTGAAAAAAGAGAAATATCAGAGGCTTACCAATGATGACCAAGCCCGACAATGTCATGTGTAAGAATTGTCAAAAAGGTAAAACGACAAAGTCTAGTTTTAAAATAAAAACCCATGCATTTGATGCAATTCTAGAATTAGCCCATACTAATTTATGTGGACCTATGAGGACAAAGAGTTATTATGGAGATAGATATTTTATTCTCTTTGTTGATGATTACTCTAGAATGATGACAATCATGTTTCTAAAAGATAAATTAGAAGCATTCAAGATGTTTAAATGGTACAAAGCAATGGTTGAGAAGCAAAGTGGTAAGGAGTTAAAATGCTTAAGGTCAGATAGAGGAGGGGAATTTACATTAGATGAATTCACTAACTTTTGTAATGAGAATGAAATCAAAAGATAGGTCTCTGTACCAAGAACACCACAGTAGAATGGAATTTCTGAAAGAAGGAACAAATCCATAGTTGACTGTGCAAGGACACTAATAATAGAGAAAGGCATCACCCAAATCTTCTGGAGAGAATCTTTTAGTACTATTGTTTACACATTGAACAGAGTACAATTGAAGAAAGACACCAAAAAGACACCTTATGAGCTATGGTATGGATACACACCCAATGTAAGTTATTTAAAAAAATTTGGCAGTCAATGTTATATCTTAAAAGATGATAGAAATGGAAAAATTGACTCCAAGAGTGATGAAGGAATATTTTTAGGGTATTATACCAAGAGCAAGGCTTATAAATGTCTAAATAAAGCCTCTAACAAAATTATTGAAAGTGAAAATGTAAAGATAGATGAATTTGTAGAGAAGAATGAAAAGGAAAGCACTAAAGAACTAGATGACTACAATAGATTCACTTACAATGAGGAACCTAACACTCTACTCGACCAACAATATAGAGCTCTTGAGCAACATATCATTGCACCTGAGCATCAAGCTTCAAATACTGATAATCAAAATATTGCTCAAGATGATGCACAAATTAATGAAGAACAAAATGATGATCAAGCTGATAGACAAAGAGCTGAACCTATACTTGCAAGATATGTTAGAAGGAACCATCCATAGGACTAGATCATAGGAGACAAAAATGATGGTATGAGAACTAGAAGTAAGTCTCTAAATACAAGATGTCTTATTTGTGATTATGAGCCCAAATCTATCAATGTTGTACTGGATAATGATGAATGGATAAGTGCTATGAATGAGGAGATTGAATAAATAGAGAAAAACAAAACCTGGACACTTGTACCAAGACCAAATGACAAAAATGTCATCGGTACAAAATGGATATTTAGGAATAAGCTAAATGAGAATGGAGAAGTCACAAGAAATAAAGCAAGACTAGTATGCAAGGGGTATGGACAAGAAAAAGGAATTGAATATGGAGAAACCTTTGCACCCATTGCTAGGCTAGAAGGAGTAAGAATATTCCTTGCTTATGTTGCTTATAAAGGATTCAAGGTATATCAAATGGATGTCAAGTTTGCATTCTTGAATGGAATACTTGAAGAAGAGGTATACATTGAACAACCAGAAGGGTTTATTGATCCAGACAAGAGGGACATGGTATGTAGACTTCACAAAGCCCTGTATGGATTGAAACAAGCACCCCGAGCCCGGTATGAAAGACTTCATTCCTATCTTATAAGTATTGGATTTGTAAGGACTAGTGAAAACAGTAATCTTTACTTGAAGGAAGATATTGATGCTAACATTTTGATTTCTGAGATATTTGTTGATGACATCATGTTTGGAGGCAATGATATGCTATGCAAATCATTTGCAAATGAGATGAGAAAAGAGTTTGAGATGTTTATGTTTGGAGAGATCAAGTTCTTTGTTGATTTGTGGATCATGCAACAAGATGAAGGTATTTTCATTAATCAATCCAAGTACATCAAAGAAGTACTAAAAATATTCAAGATGGAAGAATCCAAACTAGTTGGAACACCGATGGAAACTAGATGTAAGCTGACAAAGGAGGACAAGTCATCAAAGTTAAATCAGACTTTGTATAGATTAATGATTGGAAAACTCATGTATGTTGTACACACTAGAATAGATATTGCACATGCAATAGGAATTGTTGCTAGATTTTTTGCTAACCCTAGAGAATCACATATGACTTCTATGAAAATAATTCTAAGATATCTGAAGAATACCGAGGAATATGGCTTATGATATAGAAGAGAAGGCAAATTTGAACTAGAGGTTTTTACCGATGCTGATTGGGTTAGAAATCTTGATGACTGGAAGAGCATGACTAGATGAGAATTCTTCATAGGTGACAGACTTGTCACATAGATCAGCAAGAAACAAGGATGCATCTCACAACGTACTGCAGAGGCAGAGTATGTTGGTGCTGCTACAAACTGCTCAAATATTGCATGGATCAAACAATTACTGGAAGGTATGGATATGAAAATTTTAGAACCAGTAATTATCTATTGTGATAATAGAAATGCAATAAAAATTTCTAAGAATCCAGTCATGCATGCTAAAATAAAGCATATTTCCATCAAGTATCATTATTTAAGAGAACAAGTTCAGGAAAAGGAGGTGATACTTGAGTATGTGCAATCAAAGGAACAATTGGCTGATATCTTCACCAAGCCATTGCCCAAGGATGCATTTGAATACTTGAGAAAGAGACTAGGGGTCAGAACCTTGTCTACTGGTCAGTAAGCTAACTAGAAGGCTGCATCAGCCTACGTATTATCAGAATATCATTCATTTTGATGCAAGAAGAGAGATGATCAAAGATAAATCTATACACAACAAGGTATTGATCTACTCTTAGAAACAGAGTTATTACCAATGGATTAGGAAATTCAAGGAATATATTATGGATAGAAAGGATCCACTTGACATAATTGTTAAAAGCTTGTTTGAAAAGATAAGATGTTTGGCATTAATGTCAAGGGGAGAGAAATATCTCATTATCATACTGATAAAGGGAGAGAGTTTATCAATTATCATCTTAGGGAGAGAAGCAATCAAAAAAGGAGAGAAAATACAAAGGGATCATAAAGAAACATCAAAAGACAAGAACAATCAAAGGGAGAGAGTTTGACACAAAAGGAGAACACATCACATAAGAGAAAGAAAAATTCTACATCTATCTAGTGAAGGGATTGAAGACAGAAGGAAATCTGCAAGAATCAAATCAAAGCTATTTGAGCTTACCGATAGCTAGACATTTGTAATAGTTACATTAGGAAAGCTTGATGAAACTCTATATGTCATATTGTATTAGCAATAGTATAGTATGATAATGTAGTATGTTGCCATCAATTCCAAAGAGAGATATTGATGACATGTAACTGATTGAATGTTTGAAGATGTTAAGTTGATGATCATGCAAGGCATTAAATCAGTTAATGTATTGTATTATCATTGATGTCAACTTGATATAATTTGTATGGTCATGGAGATACTTCCAAAGACTTCAAAGAACTCATGAATCAAGGCTATGCTATCAGTAATGCATACAAGTCAAGTATTCACTAACAGAGTGCACCCAACAGTCAGAGTAAAATAACAAAGTCACAGTATTTCCCAACGAGAAAATGAGCAGCATTACTGACGAGCAAAGTTACAATGTTGACCAACAAGAAAAACACAGAGTAACCCGATGAAAGGAAATATAGTGTTGCCCGATGGAGAAGACAAGGATGGAGATCCCGATAACAACTGAAGTCACACCAACGGAACAATCAGTTATCATCGATGAATAACTGAAGTGTTGATTGATAGAATAGAGAGTTCAGAAAATAATAAAATGCTTAGCTGTCAAGAAGCTAAAGATAGAGTTAACAGATACTTATCATTGTTTTAATCATCCAGATAAAGCCGAAGATAAGTAATTGATTTAAAGTTGCTTTTTCCAGTTGGCAAGAAGATCTCTACGAGATCAGACTGGATATTTTCTTTAAATCTGTTGGCAAAGATTGTTGAACATGCCAAGATCAAGAAAGCCAAGAAAAGAGGAAATCATGTCTATAAGAGACAAACCCAATTATTTGCAAATTGTGTGTGTTGGGTGAACAAGAGAAGAGGAAAGATGCTAAACAAAATCTAAAGGAGAAGAAATTCTTCATTTTTAGTCTTGATCAACAAGATAAAGGAAGAGCTAGATTCTACAGACATCGATGAACAGTGAGACAAGCATCACAGAGAAGAACAAGTGTGGATCAAAGGTATATATTTGATTATATTGATCAGTGAAGTAATGGACCTACAATAGATCTAAAAATCTATAATTGAGTTGTATGTATGAACATATCATTAGTGTTTTAGTTTAACCATTGAAGCATATAACCCTCTTAACTGAGCAGGACTTAAAAGTCTCTACAATTGAGATACATCCCAAGGAGTATCAAAAATTTTGATCACAAAAGTAGCATTGGATATGACTGATACCTATTGATAGGCCAAGTGGGTGTTTGATCAAGGATGGTACCATTAGATGTTAGATAGTAGTTGACAAACTATTTCTAAATCCTCTAACAAGGTCACACCTAACAGTGTGTTTGTAACGTTTAACAGGGTTGGCTCTTAACAGAGCTCACTTCAGAAGAGTGAAAATTTGGGGTACCGGTCCCAGTGGTTTTTCCCTTAACAGGGTTTCCACGTTAAAATCCTTGTGTTATGTGTTTATGGTTTAT
>MU225684.1:89260-109805 GCA_018584345.1 Thuja plicata | reverse complement strand
CATCTTGAATTGTGTGTAAGAAGATCATGGCTGAAATGGTTATGACAGATTCCTATGAAACGTAAGAGCTATTTCTAGGAGATTTCAATGATAGGTGAAGACATGCAAGACATGTGGCAACTGATAATGTTGAGTACTTTACACTCTTCCACAATCATGGGGTTCGGGGCATCACCCTAAAATTTTTTTTAGGGTTCTTATTTTCTCAGAGAATGGTAAAACCCTAATACGACTATCCTTGGAAGTTGCCCTAAAAAGGAAAGTGCATGATATAAGTGTTTTTTAGGGTTACAGGAAAGGATATGAAATGAGTGTATTGTTGGTATGATCTGGTGCTACTAGATTTGTCTTAGAGTGTCGATTGTCTCCTGAAAGAACTTGCATTGCAAGTGTGTTGTAACCATTGTGTTGAAGATAATACATTGTGTAGGTTTTGGAGTGCTGGGGCTTTTTACTGAAAGGTTTTCCCTAGGGTAAATCATTGTGTCATTCTCTATTTTCTATATGCATGGTATGTGGCTGAAATATCATTGTTAAAGTAGTTAACGAATCTGAAATTGTAAAGATTTAAAAGAATTTGCGCAATACTTTCCTATAGAGATTAGTGTAGGAAGTTTTTTTTGAACTTGAGTTTCCTTACAACTGCTTATGGGTAAATATACAAAAGAAGGTTTAACAGACCAATCCGACAAGTAGTAAATTGATATAAGTAATTCAAGGCATTCATCTTGTAGGACAGAAGATAACTTGAGATATAATTTGTGGTCATAAGTTTAAATGGTTGTTTTAAGGATTAATTTTTGAGGACACTGATTCACCCCCCCTCTCTGTTATTACTAACACTTGTTTCTTCTCTTTAGTAGGAACTTTGACTGAGGTATCATCAGTCATAACTCGATTTTTTTCTTTGGTGTCATGAGCATCCACTTGTTTATCTATTGTATCCTTAGGATCATCAGAAACATCCCATATGGCAATATCATTTATGGTGAGTTCAACACCATCAATCTTCCATCCTTCATCGGTATGAGTTCTCTGTGGCTCATCATGTTCATGTTCTTCTTCTTTTTCTTGTTCTTCAAGACCCAAAAATGTCTTCAAGCTAGCCTTTATTTTATCTTGTATTGATTGATATTGACCATTAAGTAACATGTTAAGTCATGTCTTGGTCTTGAATTCCTTTATTATTTTCTTAATAATTTAATCAATTTCTTCCTTTGACATTTCTAGTTGTAATTGGACTAAAACATATTCTATCAATTCTTTATCTTACTTTAATGCATCTCGCCACCTAGCTTCAATTTTTTATATATAGAGATGTGGGATTTTGTCCTTGCAACTCAAAAAGAGCTTTACTAAATTTGTGCATACTAAACACAACTACATACTCAATCTTTCTCTGGTCTTATTTAATGAACTTATCATAATGCTTCTTAACATCAACCAATATACCCCACTTTCTAACATAGTCCACTATTTTATTTATTCAAATAAACTTACTTATATCTAGCATGTCAGATTTCATGGTTCTGGAACCAAATACCTTGAACTTCTTTCTACTTTCTCTTAGATCCTTCTATTCTTCATCAAACTATGTACCTTCTGCTTCACTCCTTCCAACTTCCTTGCTCCTTTGAGATTTTTCTTTCTTTCTTTTTCCAGCTACTTCTCTTGTTCCAATGGACTCCTTTGCTTTTGTGGGCTCATATTTTGAAGGTTTTTTCTTCTCCTTCATTGGTGCCTTTGTTGGAGGAGATATTTTCTCCTTCTTTAATATTCTATCTCTGGCACTCCTAGTTTGTCTACCAGTTGGGCCACTACCAGTTGTAGAAGATATAACTTCTACATATTCATCTTCAGTTATTATTGTTTCTCCAGATGTTCCATCCTTCTCTGCAACATGTCTTTCTCTTTCCTTTTCAATGGCATCCTGTGTGAAGCCTTTCTTTAGAGAAAGTTGTTCAACCTCCTTTCTGATATTCTTCTCAATCACTGGTTGTTCAATTTTCTATGAACTTACATTCTCTTCTCTTTATAGGTTCCAAATTTAGGTACGTTTAGATCTACCAGTTTTAACAACACATCTTCTACATGTAGAATTAAAATATCATATTCTACCTCATAACCCATAGGCATGGCCCATGAGGTCCTAGGTACTACAACCTCTATCTAACAAGTATCAATGTCCACCATAAAATAGATGTCATCCTTACATTTTTCAACAATATGTGTAGGTATTGTTTCCCTTTGATGTATTTTACTTTGAAAGAACCTAAACTTTCTCATTGAATTTATTACCCAGTAATCTAACATTGTTCTTCATTTGGACCACAACTGGTGTACCTTCTATCCAATTAATAGGACCAACACCAATAAAGTAGTTTTTAAAGTAAAAGAATAAACCCATAAGAGCATTAATGAACTTAAATACTTTCCTTTTGTCCTTTTTTATCTTCTCCATATTCTTATAGAACTGATCTCTCATCGCAGCACACAGGTCATACTCAGCGTCTTCTTTCACCATCCTATATGTAGTATGTATCACTACACTAGAAACACTATTGATTCTAATTGAGTGAAAGACCTTGTATCCTATCACCATGGATGCAAATATGACTTCCTTATAGAAGATATCTCTGATTTTCATTGCACATTTTTCCCACTTCAATTTTGTTAGTTATGTACATCCTGTGGAATTGACCTAAGTTGAGGTACTTCATTGGTTGCATAGAATATTATAATAGCATGAATAGCCTCCTTATTTATCTTGTAGGTTTGATCAATCCACATGAATTGATCATGTACATGGCTCAACACATATTTGACTTGTTCTTCCTCAAAGTCAAAAGGAAAGTGTATCGCATACTCAAAACCCTTGTACTCGATCACTCTATGCTTATTTTTTAGCACCAAATTATTGCATATTTTTTCATACAATGATCAAATATGTGTTTCACCTAAGTCCTCGACCTTACAATGGATATAAGACCTAAAATATTCCACGTGCAACACTTCATAGGGAACACTATTTAGGGCACCCTTTGGATCATTCCCTATTGACTTAAATAGATGTCTTTTAAATTTAGGCCTAGGTTTCTCAATGATCTCGATAATAATAGGAGTATTCATTCTCAAAACAACAAATTTTAGGCTTAGAGATCTTCAATAAGTACCTCTCATGTCACCACTCAATGAGTTTCACAAACCCCTACAAATTTCTTCACCATATCCTCTTCAAGTCCTTCTGCAGTTGTCTTAATCACTGTCAATCTTCTCAGACTTCACTTTTGTCACTCTGTGTTTGCTCTGGAATGCGTAGGTGTGCAATGAGACCTAAAATAACCTTTTATCTTCCATCACACTACTACATTAATTGCATCACTGCTTGATAACAAACAACATATAACTTCAAAGATCTTATTAGTGGTCAACCAAATCTTCATGCAGTTAATGAAAACTTCATACCATACTTTAAAACAACCACATACATCTAAATATGCAAATAGAACTTACTACACATGCATCTAAGGGGTCCAAAGATAGATCTGACAAATTTTTCTCCCCCTAAGCCAATGATAGCTTAGTTATATGAAGAGTTATCCACACCTAGGGAAGATGTGGAATCTTCAAATGGTTTCCCTTCACTCTTATTTACCCAAGTCGTCCTCATCTGATTCTTGGTCTCTTCAAAATTGAAAATCTTCTTTCCCTTTTTCTTTTCTGACTGATTAATTAGTTGGTTCACCTTGTTGTTACTTACTCTATAAGACCTTTCTATGTTTCCTATCTCGTGATAGTGAAAATATGTCATACGATTTGATCTCCAAGGTCATTTATTGCCACTACTAGTCCTCTATATGTAGTTTATCTCCATGTGACCATAGTTATGACAATGTGAGAATATAACATTCCATCGGTTCTCATTCTAATAAGGACTAAATCAATTCCAATTATTTTTCACCCTTGTCTTGCACTCGTTATCTCTATGACCATATTTTTTGCAATTATAATAATAACCATGAAAGTTACTTGGTCTAGCATTATATCTAATATTTAGAACACTAGATCTGATATTTTTCTTGCATACATTAGAAATATGTCCAACCTTATGACAATTAAAACAAATTGGTTTGTAAGATCTCTTACCATATTTTCTTTGATTCACCTTAGGTGTAGACTTCATGTCTTGATTGGTCTTTTGGTACCTGAAGATTCACCAACATCATAACTGGTGTAGCCTTAGCTATGAAACTCTCCATGCATCCTCTAATTCTTGAGTTGTTAATCAATTTTTGTAGAACTTTCATTGAATTTCTTCAGTAAATCATTTACAATCTTCAATTTACCTTTCAATTGCTCATTTTATTTTCTCATATTTTCATCCTTCCTTAGGGCTTCTTGATTCTCATAAATTGTCTCATTTATATGTGCATGTAATGTAGCAATCTCTTGTTTAGATTTGAAGATCTCATCCACCTTAGCTTTTAGGGATTCATCTTTGGCTTTTAGGGATTCCTCTACAATTTTCTTTGCTTCTTCTACTACCTTCCTTGATTCCATTTCTTCACCCATTCTTATTGAAAAATATACTAACTCTCTTTTGATGTTCTTCTTGTTTTTACGTAGCTTCTCATTCTCCTCAGATAATTCTTCCAAAGCTGCTTTAGATTCCTCAGATACACTTTGTTTAGATAGTTGTTCAAGTTTCTCAACAAGTTCATGTCTCTTTTCTCTTGACTGTTGGAGTTGTTCTTTTAGCCTTTCACTGAATTTTTTGGCATCTGCAAGTTTCTTCTCAAGTTGCCTTTGATATCTTAAACACTCCATGTCTACCTTGAGGATCCTCCCTAAGCTATTAAGATTCTTCAACAGAACTTGGATCTGATACCAATTGTTAGTCTTATAAGGTACTAAGAGGGGGGGGGGTTGAATTAGTTTAACCATAGATCTAGAAAATCTTTTCATCAACTTCCAAATAAACCAACATGCACAGGTAAATGTAACATAGAAGAAAAGTATAACATGCATCCATAAATGTAACACAATGACACCAATATTTTTGCACGGAAACCCTTGTTAGAGGGAAAATCCATGGTGGGAATTGTGTGCGGTAAAATGTGTCATTCAATTTGCAACACCAAACACTTCAATAAACTATTAATTTAGGGGGTTAGTATCAAATCTAAATCAAAATTATTACACAACTACCCTTAAGATCTTCTTAATGCTTCCTAGTTGAAGCGAGTGTGATTACATAAGAATGCTCATCAGATTGGCATAGGAAATCAGTGACTAGACAACTCCAAAATGAAATATTCTATGGAAATAAGCAAGATGCATGAACTTGCATACTTTTCTCTCAAGAAAATTGAAGATGGAAATGCATATATAAGCAAACTAAGTGCATATTAACCATAAAAATGTAGCTAAGAGAGCCATTAACAACTATCAAAAGAAGTTACAAATGAAATCACCATTAAACTAGGAATGCAAACTAGAGTCTAAATGCAAAAAAATTAAGCTAAAATGAGGATGGAGGCAAGAACAACCTTCAAAACCTAGAACAAAACTAGCATTATAATATTACTCTCAAATTTTGCCTCTTGTTTTATCAAAGGGAACTATTCCTTTTATAGGAAATTTGGAGAAACAAACGGTCAAGATTCAACCGAGAAGAGTGGTAGAGATGCAGTTTCTCTCAATCCATGTGTGTTTGATCCAAGTGCAATGATTTTGATTGGTCAAGTTTGTGCTTGTTTGGGGTAGGATGAGATAAATTTGGTAATTTCCCCATTTAATTGCTTTTATTTGATTTTTGAGTGCTCACACATGTGTGAGGATGTGTGAATGGGTTCACTAAATTAAAAGGGGTTTAGGAATTTTAATTAAGTTTCCTAGTTTAAAGCAATTAGATAATTTGAGCTTTGATTAATAAATTTGATTCAACAAATCATGTTTAATTATGTAGGAAAGTTTGATTAAATGCTTCCATAATGAGGGTCTAGTAATAAATGTCTTTAATTTAGGGTTTCTTAAGGACAATTAATCGAATTAGGGGCTATAGGTTTATTAGACCAATTTCAGGTGATTACATTTTCCCCTCTTTGAATTGATGTGCGAGCAACACATTGATTCAAAGAACTTTTGATGAAAGATACAGAAATAGCTTGATGTGAAGCGATGGAACTATATCTCAGATCAGAACTAATTCCAAACTTGGTCAAACAAAGATCGATGGAAGATTGACGATATCAGCTCCGAACTTGATTGAGCGAAGACTGATAGAGATCTCTAAAGATATTATCTTTGGGCTTGATTGAGCAAAGACTAATAGAAAATATTTGAATATCCATCTTGATGTGAAGCGATGAAACTGGATGTCCATTCTTAGAGAAAATTTCTTGGTTTTGGATTGGTTTGAATGATGAATCAACTTGATGTGGTGCGATGAGATTGAATGCCATTCGATTGATTGTTATAGATAATTGACTTGATATGGGTCCTAATGAAGCTAATTACCTGATTGAGAGGTATTATCAAATTGATGTGTTGCGATGAACCTGATATGCCCCTAGAGATTCAAGTGACTTGATTTGAAATGATTAAATCACTTGGAGGGATCTTGGTTTAATGCAGAGTCCTGATGCCCCTAGAGAGTGAAATTGTTGATGTGAATAAAATTTTTGATATAATGGTACTACCCCCTCAGGACCAAAATTGAAATTAGTTGAGGGAGACAAGCTTAAACAATGTCGAATAGTCTAAATAGAGGCAAGAAGATGAGATTTGAGCCGGGATGAAGAGATGGTTGACCAATTTGGACTAAGAGTTGACTTGGGTTGACTTTTTTTTGGATTGAAATGAATAATGCTTGATTTTATCATTTAGGAACATTTTCAAAACAAAATATTTTGAGGCAAGCTTCAACGATCAACTGCATTTGACTAATAGGTTAATTTCCATTTTTGAGCATCAAATGTCATTGGATTTTGATTTCGGTCCCAAAAATAGATTCAGGACTATCTAATTAGCTAAGGGTACAATTTTCACATCCATCGGAGCACTTTGGAAAATTAGGTCAAAACCTGTAAGGCCCAAAAGGGTCATTTTCAAATCATTTTCACTTTCTGAGTTTAGATTTCCAAAAACCTTCTCTGAGTCAAAATGGTGGTCCCAATCGTAGATCATCAATTTGAGTGCCTATGGAGGCACAGACGGCCCAAAAATTACCCGCCTCCAGTAAGTAGTCAAAAAACTTACTTGTTAAGTCATTTTTTTCTTATTTTTGATAGATTTTTCCATGTTTTCATGCATTTTTTCAATCATAGGATCGGGTCTACGAGCCGGTGAGAAAAATCATACAACAAACTACAAATACTTAGTTTATTGTATGGGATAATTGGTTTTTCCATGTGGGAGTGACCCAAGAATTGTACAAGGGCCTTCATAAAAACCCCTTTTGTTGTACTAGACTAATTTTTTTGTTATTTCAGCTTGAATTGTTGTATTGTGTTGAATCCTGACTCATACGAGATTTCATGCCAGTGAATCTTTTCTATACTTTGTCGTATGGAAGGAAGTGGGCATTTTTGAGGTGTTTACCAAGAAATTGCACTTCTGTCTATGGAGTATTTAAATTACTTAGCCTTTTTGTCACCTTTACATTCTATTACACACAGATTTCACTTTATTACTGATGACTATTCATTGATTTCTCTGTTGCAGGCACATTTTCCATATATTCAATTCTGATCTACATATCCTCCAACCATGTGGTTAGTGAGGAACCTTTCTGATTCTCACTGAGGTCACTTGGGTGAGTGTGGTTTTGGTTGGTTACTGTAGATGCCTGATATATGTGTGAATCATAGATTTCTCACAGCGTTGGTCAAGAATTTCAATAGTGAGCATAATACATTTTACTTACTGACCTGGGAGATGACCATCACTCCTGATGATGTATATAAGATTCAATAGATCTTGTTTGTTGGAGAGTGGATAGAGTACGATACAGTTTTGTGACTCGACATACATGCTCTTATCCAAGTTTTTCATGATTGCACCATCTTAGACAGATCCATTTCTTGGGATGAGATGGTGATCCGATATGGTGCACAATATCCACTTGCATGTGTCATGAAAAATTTCATAGGCTATTTCATTATAGCAGACACAAGTCAATAGGGATTCTTGGTTGTTTGGGGTTGGGTATTGGAGAGACTTGTGACCCAGCCTGAGCAACTAGGTTGGGGTCAGTTCCTTCTAGAACATATGTACCATGAGATGCATGAGGTAGTTTTTTGAGGTGCTAGAGGTATGGTTGTAGGGGTACTGGTCTTACAAATATGGGCCTGGGAGCACCTTCCCATTAGCAGAATAGTGACAAAGGATCCACAATATAGTGGACAACCTTTTGTATATAGGTACTTAGGTTTCTTGACACAGCCTCACCTAGGGAGGACTGACTATTGGAGATGTCAGTTTGATGATCTCAACTTGTTTGTCTAGAGACTTTATAGAGGGACAAAGTCCTGGGCCAACTAGAGGGCTCAGAGGAGAGACTTCTTCATGTCACATCCTTTTCTTGGGAGGACTTCCACTATTGTTGAGTGTTTTGCAGTGTCTCGAGTACTATGACAGTATGGCCTTCCATGGAGCATACCATAGGAGTTCATAGCCTATGCTCATTTTGTTGATGAGGAGTGTCAAGGGCAGTCTTCGAGACTATCTTTGGCTCTCTATTTATAGGATCTTATAGGGTTACACCAGCCATCCTGGGACTATGTAGAGGATATAAAAGATGCAAGGATCACACCCCAGTATAGGGATTATTTTTCATGTCATCCTTTTTTGAGATTTACGAATCCACTTTAGAGAGCACCTTAGATATAGGAGGTAGTGTTAAATTATAGCATCGAATTGATTAATATAAACATATAATTGATATCATATAGATATATATATATATATATGCAACATGTTATTATTAATATTCAATTATATTGCAATTAGTAATTATCATTGTTTATAACAGTCGATATTTATTCACAACCGATTAAGTATTATCGGGTTTCATTATTAATGAAACACAGTCGCTGCTGACTTAACTATATATGATAACCATTAGTTAATGGTTACCGTAACACATTGTTAATGTGTTATGATAACCATTAACTAATGGTTATGCAAACACTTATATACTATATGCCTTCATACAAAACAACGTTACCCTACACGGCTATGTAAAGGCATGACACGATGTGGCTTTAGCCACGTAGAGTCATGACTTTACACAGTCATTTCTCCTCATTCATATATTAATACTAATAGTATGGGCTGAGAAAGACAATCAATAATAGTGTAATTGTCTTCTCTCAGCAGCATACTAACAATCAGTATTATTATATATATAATATATATATATACATAATTAGTAAGAGTATATATACAGCATCAACACAATTATCATAATAAGATTTTCTCTATTATGATCAATAAAACTAACATGGTATCAGAGCCTCAATAGAAGGAAATCTCTCAAGACTAAAATTTATATTACTGATTGTCTTAATATAAAAGAAAGAAAAAAAATAATAAAATGGCCAGCAGTATGAAAGTAGAAGACAGACTCGAAGGAGCATCTAATTTCTTCTCATGGAAAATTCAAATTCTTACCTTGCTTGAAGAACTGGAGTTAGAGTCTTATGTTGAATAAAATACAAGCATGTCGAAAGAAGAAACAAAAAAAAGAAACTTGGAAAAGACGTAACAACAAAGCCAAGAAGATTATAATTGATTCTGTAAAAGATCATATTCTCCCCTCCATAGCAAGACTTAAAATTGCCTATGAAGTATTCAAAACCATCCAAGAAACATTTGAGATTAAAAATACAAGAAAATTGCTTACACTCAAACAAAAACTACTAAATCTCAAAATGAATAAAGGGGAAACCATTACATCTTACTTTCTTTGGATTTCAGAACTAAGGGATCAACTCTCCACCACTGGAAATAATGTTGATGATATGGAGCTAACCTTAATAGCCCTTAGAGGATTACCCATCACATGGGAATCATTTATTAAATGTATAATAGGACATCCCACCCTAACCAAGTTTGATGAGCTCAAGAATGATTACACTCAAGAGGAATCTTGATTAATATCAAGAGGAATCAGACCTACCAAAGGAAATGAAATTCAAGCTCTTCAAATTCACACTCACTCAAACTTCAAAAGCAATAAAAGGAAGTTTAAACATAAGAAAGGAAATTCTAACACTAGTCATGTAGGAAATTCTAATAAACATCACAAAAACTGAGACTTCTCTAAAATGCAATGTTTCAAATGTGATAAGTTTGGTCATACTCATAGATACTGTCCTGAGAAGCAGAAAATTCAAGCAGCACTAGCAGAAGTTTCATTATTCTTCCTGGCATTATCAAGTGAAGTTAACTCAAATAAAAATACTTGGATAATTGGCAGTGGAGCTTCTCGACATATAACAGGATTCAAAGATCAATTTGAAACTCTAGAAGAAGATTCCTTTGAAGAAGTCACTATTGGAGACAACTCCACCTATCCACCAAAAGGAATTGGGACCTGCTCAATCAAATTGAAAACATGAGTAACTCTACAGTTAAAAGATGTTCTCTTTGTACCAGGCATAAAAAGGAATCTGGTCTCTATTTTAGGCTTAGCTAATCAAGGCTATCCTATTACATTTTAGGAAAACAAAGTGTTATTATGGCCTAAAAAAACTAACCTTAAAAATGCCATTTCAATAGGGTATAGAGATGGGAGTCTATAAAAATTATGTAATAGTCATGAAACAGCCTTAAGTCATGAAGTATCAAGTTCTAATCAACTATGGCACTAAAGATTAGGACACCTCAGATTTAGTACTCTTCCTTCCATAAGGAAAATCACTACATGGATACCCAATCTAAAATCTAATCATATTGGAACTTGTAAAGGATGTGCTCTAGGAAAAATTATCAAAAGATCATTTTCTTCCAGTGAACGTAAAACCAAAGATATACTAGAAATCATTCACATAGACTTATGTGCACCTATGTCAACTCTCTCACTAGGAGGATATTCATATTATGTGACCTTCATTCACGACTACTGTAGAAAAACTTGGATCCAATTTCTTAAACTCAAATATTCAAATGAAGTATTGTCTAAATTCAAAGAATTTAAAGCATTAGTGGAAAATCAAACTAGGAAGAAAATAAAAATTCTAAGATCAAATAACGGAGGTGAATACATCTCCAAAAACTTTAAAGATTTCTGTATTTCTATTGGGATTAAGAGGGAGTATACTATACCTTATAATCCTCAACAAAATGGAGTAGCCAAAAGAAAAAATAGAACTATTATTGAAGCTGCCAAAGCTATGATGCATGATCAAAATCTTCATACCTCATTCTACGCCGAAGCATGCAACACCGCCATGTACATTCAAAATAGATGTCCCCACTTAATTTTAGAAAGTGTTACACCTAAAGAAGCTTTCACAAGGAAGAGACCAGATCTAAGTCATCTAAGAATTTTTGGATGTCCAGTTGTTGACGGGGTTATGCTGACCGGGTCCGCCAACAGTCATAAGTTGTTACCGAGTTCCGGGGAAATTGGCCAACTCCGCTTGCAAAGGTTGTCTGGGGGAAATAAATCCTCAGGGCCTTCAAGCACCTGGGTGTCAGGTCACGACGGCATGGGGCTTGGTTGGGAGAGGTGACTGTTTTGAGGGGGATAGCTGGTTTCTTCAACTCATCATCTCCGGAGATTCGATCAAAGTAAGGGTTTTTTCGAGCGTTTTATACTTAACAAATAAAGCAAAAAAGATCCTGCAAGGTTAGAAGTATTTCATCTAACTATAGTCATGTTGAAATATTTGGAACATCAATAATACTCTATTAGACTACACTAAATACCGAAGAAACACATAACCATCAACTAGCATTCTATCAGTAGCGGGAGAAAAGAGTTCGTTAATCAACTTTAACATACCAGAGTAAAAGACATACAAAACATTAAAACATGAAATACCATTAACTCAGAAGAAAGAATGCCAACAACATCATTGCCAAGAATCCTTCCTTCTTCATTAATATTCAGTCCAGCAAGCAACTTAAAGAGAAATAACTTTGCTATTTCTATGGACAACAAAATCATCGATTTCGCCGACCGTGGGAAATGGGCCGATCTACCTATTTATACAACTCTTTGCTAACCCTAACCCTATTTACATTAATATTCCAATAAAATACAATATTTGGGGGCCGGTACTACCTGCGCCACCCTATAAAAGACCTGGAGATGGAATAGGTCTGCCATGTCAGAAGAATAAGACAAGAATATGCAGCGAAAGAATCGATCTCGAGAAGAGAGCCAGAGAAGAGAAAGAAGAAAGTAGGTCCCCCGGGGACAGAGGCTACATGCCTCATAAATGGGAAATGCGGCACCCTGTCTCCAATGTGCCAGATGTACCCTTGAATGGTGCCTCGAGAAGACCACCCTGTCAGAAAACCAACTGCCGAGCTGACACCCCTTGAAGTGGCCAACTACTTCTCTAACAGTCTTTATTAACCACTTCTGAAAGTGACCGGTCGGTCGCGGGGACCGGGACATGGATCACTTTAAAGAATACAAAATTGTTGGATCCGGGACTCTGGGATCTAGGAACTTATGTCCCCAAAAGAATAAAGAATACTCAGAATAAAGAATGCTCAATACTTGAGTTCTCCCCGACCCCCGAAAAAAGCTCAAGGCTACTTGTTATCATTGAAGGCCTGAAGGAGGTGAGAAATGCCATCTTCATCTACATTCTTTAGGCTGGCCCTTCTGTGCCTGGCTACTTCAACTTGTTCCCCCAGGTCTGGAACATTTCCTTTAAATTCATCTGCCATCCTTGCAGCGTCATGACCCTTAAGTATCATCTTGGTTAGTTTCATCATCTGGGCCCCATCAATTCCCTCCGAAGATTGATACCAGGATTTCATTATCTCATCAAAACTCCCCAAAACTGAATCTTTGGGGGTATAAGTATCTATATTAAGGGGATCCACCCCGGAAGCCTTTATCACAAAAGACTTATATAAATTAGAAGAATACTTTACAGCATTTACCTTTTCCTGTAAGGACTCTACCAGTTGCTTGGTTACCTCCAATGTGAGGTCAAGTCTGGAGTGCTGAGTCCTCAAAAAATCAAATGATTCCTCACCCAGAATTCCAGATTTGGAAATTATGTCTTCTCCCAAGGTGAGGAGCTCTTTGAGCTCCACCTTTCATGCTTGGTAATTTTCAACGTCACTCTCCCACTGCTCAATGAGCGCTTCCGCCTAATGAATAATTTGCCGGGCTATGTATAAGTCTGGGAGAGTGGACGCAAGGAAATGCCGGGTGTTTCCTATCTGTAGGGCGACCCATTCATCTACTGCTTGGGCCTTCTTTTTCATTACTCGCAGGGAGTCTATGTCGCTCTGCGGTAATTCTTTAGTTGTGGAGGTCTCCGGAGGAGCGACATTGATGGGTCTGGCCAGCTCGGTAAGCAATCCCATAAGATTTTCATTCTTCTCTTTCTCAGCTTTGAGCCTCTGGGCCTCCTTTTTGTATTGGGCTTCAACTTCCCTTGCTGCCTCCTTAAGCAAGTCTACCTCACCTTGATTTCCTCTTTTGCCCAGGGACACCTCTACAATATTGTAATCTGCGGGATCTGCAGTTGCTTCATCGGCGTCTGGGGGAGGTGTTGCTACAACAGCAACGGTTTCTCTGCCCAGCCCAGTTCACAGAGTATGAACTGTCTGGGCTTTCTTCGCCTTCGGTGGGGCCTAAACTTGGGCCATCATTTTGGCCAGGGAGAGAGGAATCACCAGAGCGGACTGAGCTTTTCTCTTTTTTCTCTCTACCAGCCACTGAGGTGGGAGAGGTGGCCTTCCTGCTAGAATTTGTTCTCCTGATTCTCTCCCGGTGTCTTGTGGCTGCAAGCATAACGGCCCAGACAGAGGAATTGTAGTTGGCCGCTAGTGTTAGGATAAGCTCCGGAGACTACACGGAGCACGGGAAGCAAGCTACCCAGAGGATTCTAGAACCTCCGACGTTGATTGCTAATTGATCCCCAGCTTGTCGCTGGATGTGCATTACTTTTACCAAGGCTTGCATCTCTGCCCACGTTCTGACGCTGGTGTCAGTTATGAGTTTAACCTTGGACTCAATCTTTGAGCCCGTAATGACATTGTTCTACACGAACTTCATGGTGAGGGGCAGTTTCTCCAGGGCCCTCTCCATCTTAGATTTCATAGCTGCCCTGGTTTCCGTCGCTGTTGGTAGTTCCAGACTTCTGGGAGGAGATGATGCGGACGCTTCAGACATGTTTGGAAGATGACGTCCGGGAACCTGCAAGGCAAAGCGACTGTTAGAATATTTTTATCAAAATAAAATAGTTACTCTGGGGTCCAGAGATCTTACCACCGCGGTGTTTGCTTCTCCTGAAAAGTTAGTATCATGCAAAGATAACCAAAAATCAAAACACATCATAAACTTAAAGTATCAACATATCGGGGTTCAGGGAATTTTATCACACTTGGAAAAGGCATAGGATGGATGGTGGTAAGAGGTCTGAAGCCCGGAGAAATGACCGTTAGTAAAGATGTATAAAAAGGCAAGTTGTCGAGCCCATGTGGACGCCACGTGCGTTGGCATTAAATAGATGTGATGGCGATGATGGCGGAGCCAACTGTCCGAATGCGCGAAAAGGGAAAGCCACTTGGCTGGAATTGATTGTGCGTATGGGATGTAAATGAGGTTCTGACAGACTACATGGAGGAGAGAGAAAACTACCTATTTGAAACTAGCCGAGAGCCGAGTTTCAAACAGGTGGTTTTCTACCTCGAAGCGAACTTGGAGGCAAAAAAAAACCAGAAGCAAAGGTGACTCGACCAGCTCGTTGAGTCATTTGGAAGGATATACACGAAGTTGAGGGATATATACAGGGAAGGGAAAGATATACAGAGGGAACCTTACAACTAAAAATATATATACATGAATATACAATGTAGGATGACATCCACGGGAAAACCAGACAAAGCAGAAACAAATATACAGCTCACCTACACAATATACACCATTTATAGGAACAACTTCTACGTAGAGGGTGGACAACCCTCTGGCAGAGCTGACCCACCAACGGGTGGCGAAACCAGAAGACAAAAGACCAGATGAAACAGGGAAGCAAAACAAAGTGAAACAAATGGAAACCAAACAAAAACAGAGAAAGCCAGAGAGGAGGGAAAGCATAAATACCAACCTGAAAATGCAGAAGGCAGAAGAAAGGGAAGATTACCACGGGAGATCGAGTTGTCAAACTATCAGAATCACCACCATGAAGCACTCACAATTGCCTGAGAATGCAGAAGGTGTTAAGCTTTGATTATCACAAATTCTCTGCAAATGCTCTGTTAATCACTTTAAAATCGCTCTAAGTGCTCTAAGGTTTTAATCGTGGTAAGTGTGAAAGTGACAGATAATTTCTATTTATACCCGTGGTAAAAAGGCGATCCTCCGTCTTCCGGTGATCTCTGGACAGGAAAAACCTCTAGACTCCGGGCCCAGGGATTCCTCGTGATGATATCCCTAAGAACATCACGATGAAGAATCCCGGAGTCTGGAATCCGGTTCCCAACAAAAGGCAACCTCCGGGACCGGAGTCCTGAAGACAGAAAGCAAACAAATAGGACGCAACACTGGGAAAATAAAACCTCAGAGAAAGAAAGCAAAAAGGGAAAGAAAGACAAGGCAAAGCCCGCAAGAAAAAGAAAAAAAAGGGGGACCCAACATTTTGCACACAAAATATAGGGATGGGGATGCAGGGCATAATAAATGGCGACTATCTGGGACAAATGCCTAAGCGCATTTGAGAACTAAAGAATCTCTGGTTAGCAAAACTGGAACAAGCCACTTCCTGAAACGTCTGACAGGCAAAGAGCAACATATATGAGGGAATCCAACCATGCAGGAGCCAGTCTGTAGTCTTTTATTAGTGGTGTCATGTGTGCTTTGGAAGGAAATCAAGCCGATGACCTTTGGGAGGAATAGAGAAGAGGCACTAATTACATCGAACCAGTCATCGATTTGCTTACTTCCCCCCGGAGACCGGAGTTTCATCCCACTTTTCCTCTTACTATTTTATTTGTTTCCAGGTGGGGAAGGCGGTACTTCTTTCACCATTAAGCTTAAGCTTAGCTAATTTTAATGGCGGTACTTCTTTCACCTGCCCACCTATATTTAGATGTTCGAAGAGAGGATAAAACTCTAGACCCGGGGACAATTTCTTTAGATTTTCAGACGTGGGTCAACCAATCAGTACAGTCGATCTACCCTCGGTGTGTCTGATTACTTGTTCCTTATATTATTATTTATGTTCACTGATTGCCAGATTCTGGGAAAGAACGCCCAATGGAGATTCCTCAAAATGTGCCACATCCTGCGAAACGAATCCCGGAGACCGGGTCGATTCCACCGGGCTAAAGATAGATTCTAAAGTTCACCATGCCGTAGACATTGTACCGGAGACCAAAGTTATGCGAAGCATTCCAATTCCTACAAGATGGAACAAAACATGGGGACCAAAAGAAAACTGAAAATGAAAACAAAAACAACAAAAAGGGACTACCCCGGAGGACAACCGACAAGGCTATTTACAAGGCAGGGTACCTCGCAACGAGACACCCAGAGGAAATATTTGCAAGCAGAAGGCTTTACATATAGTACAACTTGGGATGAACTTACCCTACTCAAAATAGTGTTTGAGAAACTGTCCATTAACGGGCAATGCGATAGGTTCCCCAGTCAAAGTGTTGAGGTGGTAAGTGTTTACCCCACAGATTTGTGAGATCAAGTATGGTCTGAGCCAGAGCCGTTAGAAATTGGTATGCTTTCCTTTCTTCTCTTGGGCCTTGTCCCACAGTAGGACCAGATCCGAGATCTGAAAAGCCTTGTATTGGGCTCTTCTGTCAAACCATCTTTTTACCACTGCTTGATGATGCGCGAAATGTTCAAGGGTTGCGTCTCATTGTTCTTCCATTTGCACTAGATTCAAGAGTCGAACCTCCACAATGCTGTCCCTGTTGTTGAATTCCTGCATGAACTGTAAGATTAGGATCTGTAAATTAACTGAGAATACAGGGTTCTGGCCATAAACCAGGTGGAATGGTGACGTTCCCAGGGCGGCCTTAATACGAATGCGGTCCACCCAGAGGGTGAATTTCAGCTTTTGGGGCCAATCTCGGGGATTCTGTTCTAAAAAATGTTTGATCACTTCAAGAAGATTTTTGTTTGTTGATTTAGTAACGCCATTTCCCTGGGGATAATAGTTGCTGGAGAACTTCAGTGTGATCTTCCGATTGTAGGTCCATTCGAGTAACTGCGCTGAAGAGAATGCTGGACCATTGTCACATACTAAAGCGAAGGGCATTCCAAACTATGTGACGATGTTTTCTTCCAAGAACTTAATAACTACATCCGCCATGTTGTTTTTATAAGGTATAGCTTCAAACCATTGAGTGCAGTAGTCAGTAGCAGTAAGTATGTATCGGTGGTTGGCGGATGAGTTGGGGTTGATTTCCCCGATGAAGTCAAATGCCCATTGGGCAAAGGGTCTAGCCTCGTAGACTGGTTTTAGAGGCATAGCCAGGTTACGCTCATGATGCGCTGTAGTTTAGCAAGTATGACATTTCCTGACATGAGCGTAAACGTCCTTGAAGATATAGGACCAATAGTATCCAGCCTAAAGGATCTGATGGGTAGTGGCATCAGCTGAACCATGCCCTGTTCCAAACTGTCTATGGAATTCATCGATTATTCTTATAGCTTGGTCTCTATCGATGCACCGAAGGTACACTCCCTCATAATTTCTGTAGTAAAGCGCAAATTTTTTGATCATGAAGTGGGCGCTTTTCATCCGCAGAGCACGGCGTTTGTGGTGAGGTAACCCCTCTGGACATTTATTGTTTAGTAACAAGTACACCAAATCGATATACCACGGGTCTTGGGTGATGGACTCCACTGTGTAAGTCTGACATTCTATGCGGGGAGTCTCTTCTACCATCGCCCGACTTAGTCCTTGGCCCTGGACAATTTTCATGGGCTCCATTTCTAATTCATATTCCTGGAGGATGGCCATCCACTTCCCCCGTCTCTCGCCCAATTCACTCTACATCAGTAGAGATTTAATAGCCTGGTCCGGGATAATAGCATGTACTTTGCTCTGGAGAATGTAATGCCAGAATTTCTTCACGGCGTGAACTAGAGCAAAGGCCTGCTTTTCTAGTGGTGAATACCGGACTTCAGCGTTTCTGAAGGGGGAACTCATGAAAGCTATTGGTCGTTCCTCCCCTTCAACCTTTTGGGTCAACACTGCCGCAGCAAAATGCGGTGAAGCAAATGAGTAAATGTAAAACAAAAGGGAATAGTCTGGACTAGCCAGGACGGGTGCCTCCGTTATTGTCTGCTTGATCTGGGTGAATGCCCATTTTGCTTCAGGACTCCACTCAATTTTGGTATCCTTTTTCATCATCTCATTGAGTGGTTTAACTATTTCTGCGAATCCCGTGATGAATCATTGTACGAAGTTGATTTTTCTGAAAAAGGATCACATTTCTCTCTTACTGGCAGGCATCTGTAGATTCAGCAATGCCTCAACTCTATCAGGGTTGATGGATATACCCTTCTCAAAGACAATATGCCCGAGCAACTTCCCCTTAGTGACCCCGAATATGCACTTCTTAGGGTTGAGGGATATTTCATACCGGCGACATCTCTCATAGATCTGAGCAAGGTGGGCGGGATGATCACGCCTGTCCTGGGAAAAGATGGTCAAATCATCCATGTAGATTATTATGCACTGGTTTACGAGGCCCTCAAACGCAATGTCCATGGCCTTTTGAAATGTAGTGCCTGCATTAATCAGATTGAAGGGCATTCTCCTGTACGCAAACGTTCCCCACTTGGTGGTAAACGTTGTTTTCTCTCTATCCTCGTACTTGACCATGACTTGGTTGTACCCTAAATATCCATCCAAGAAAGACATCATATGGGATCCATTCACTATCTACAACACCTCATCCAACGAGGGGAGAGGGTGATTATCTTTTTTAGATGCCTTGTTCAAATTTTAGAAATCCACGCAAAGGTGGATCTCACCGTTCTTCTTCCTGACAGGAACCAAGTTGGCAACCCACGTAGTGTGCCAGATTGGGAAGATTATCTAGGCTGACAGTAGTTTTTCTACCTCTTGACGAATCAGAGGCTCTATCAAGGGGTTGACTGGTCTTTTCTTTTGCCAAAAAGGCTTAGCGTCAGGTTTCAGAGGAATAGTGTGGGTCATGATGGATGTATCATACATTTTCAAGTCTTCATAACCCTAGGTGATCACGTCAATGTATTCTCGGAGGACCGCGATAATCTTCTCCTTTTCCTCAGGGGAACAAGAGGTACCAATATGAATAATCTTTTCTTCACCCGGCTGGCCGATGTTAACCTTCTCAAACTTTCCTCCCTCAGGGGAGGATGACACCTTCTCACGGGCCCGAGGGTCCGAGTCGAAGATTCATTCTAGCACAACCATTCCCTTTGGGATGGTGTTAGTGGGCAAGTCCATGATCCCATCATCTTCATCACCCTGCCCAGTATTGTCATGGTCTCGTTCCTCCACTATCTGATCCTCAAAGACACCAACGTTTGCCATGAAGGCCAGGATATGTTGATCGTCCTCAAAAACCTGAAAATGGGTGACATTGTCTGGAATGGACGGGGTGGGGACCATCTCAACTAAAAATCTTCGGAGTCGCGAGCCGGCCATTGGCTCAAGTGTGCTGGCAGAAACGACAAGGGCGTCCGGGACATAGTTCCGTCGCCAGGGAATGAGGTCAATGCCAAAGGCATCAAAATCTTTGATAAGGCTCCAAGCCCGGTTGCGGTATGCAGCCAGCCTTTTGTTGTGACATGTGTATTGACTCCGGACCTGTTTAACAATCAACTCTGAATCACCCAAAGCCCAGAGGCGGGTGACACCTTTTCTTAGTGCAAATAAGAGTCCAAGGACCAAAGCCTCATACTCAGTGATGTTGTTTGTACAGTTAAACTGCAGCCTGTAGGATGCGAGGAAGGATTTCCCTCGCGGGTTGATTAATTCTACCCTGGCCCCACAGCCCTGTTTGGATTGTGACCCATCAAACTTAAGGGTCCATAAGTCATTGTTTGTAATTTGGGGCTAGGGCGGAATAGTCTTTGGATTCTTGCTGGGGGATTTAGGGGGTGTCTCTTGAACTACCGACGTGAGTGCAAAATTTTCCTCTGGAGTTATTTGAATTTGGGATTCTCGGGGAGATGGCACCAGAGAAGTGCATCCCATAGGAGTACTGGGTCCCAGGGAATTAGTTACATGTTGCCTATTCCGGAGGGCAGCAAGGTGTTGGTTAGCGATCGAAAGGCATGGTCCACACTCAAGTTCTGAGTGTTTTCGGTAGTGTACTCAGCACCAAGTGT
>MU225684.1:68218-79958 GCA_018584345.1 Thuja plicata | reverse complement strand
AACACATAGAAATTCCTTACCACTACATAAGAGATATGGTAGACAAAGATATTATTAAATTGGTCTACATCAGTACTGAAGAACAAAATGCTGACATCTTCACCAAACCTCTTGCGAAGTTGAAAATTGAGTACTTTAGAAAGAAACTTGGTATGGTTAAATTGTGATTAATTAAGATTAAATCTCACTATTATGTAAATTGAAATATTCATGAATAAAATTAAAAGTTAAATATTGCAATATTGTTTATGTTGAAAGATGAAGATCTTTCTTATGTGTGAAGTCACTGTTGTAAGGTGACGACCTACAATAAGTTGACTTATGTTATTATTTAATCCAATTTTGAATTGGTCAGGGATTATGATAACAATTGGTTCAAGTCTTGATCTGGATTGCGTCGGATATCTTGACGCCCATGCTTATACTTATGTTATTATTTAATCTAGTTCTAAATTGGTTGGGGATTATGATAACAATTGGTTCAAGTTTTGATCTGGATTGCGTTGGATATCTTGATACCCATGTTTATTCTTATCTAGTTCTGAATTTAGTTGGAGGTTAAGATAAACTTGCTTATTAGGTTGAACTATGTTCCAGATTATGCCGGAAGTCCTAATTAAAATAATCATGTGTTGTTTAAAGGGAATATTAACATAATTCCAATAACATCCACATCTTGTGAATATTAATCTCCTCTCGCTAAGAGGGAGTGTTAAATTATAGCATCGAATTGATTGATATAAACATATAATCAATATCATATATATATATATATATATATATATATATATATATATATATATATATATATGTAATATGTTATTATTAATATTCAATTATATTGCAATTAGTAATTATTGTTGTTTATAACAGTCGATATTTATTCACAACCGATTAAGTATTATCGGGTTTCATTATTAATGAAACATAGTCGTTGCTGACTTAACTATATACGATAACCATTAGTTAATGGTTATGTGAACACTTATATAATATACGCCTTCATATGAAACAACGTCAGCCTACATGGCTGTGTAAAGGCATGACTTGACGTGGCTTTAGCCACATAGAGTCATGAATTTACACAGTCGTGTCTCCTCATTCATATATTAATACTAATAGTATGGGCTGAGAAAGACAATCAATAACAGTGTCATTGTCTTCTCTCATCAGCATACTAATAATCAGTATTATTATATATAATATATATATTCATAATCAGTAAGAGTATATATACAGCATCAATACAATTATCATAGTAAGATTTTCTCTATTACAATCAATAAAACTAATAGGTAGATGTACTCCAAATGGTTCCAAGTGTAGGAGAGAGGGTCCCTATATAGAGAGGAGCGAGAGGGGATCAAAGTGCCAGTTCTAGTAGGTCACGTAAAGCATGTCAAAAGAAGTAGCGGGTGAGGGTGGGAGAGGTAGAGGATGTGCAGAGGGAGAAGGCCCCATAGGATGTTATCTTTACCTTGAGAGGATGGGTCAGAGAATTACAAACACAACTAGAGGTCTCTTAGGCACACATCACAGAGTGAGACTCCTCGATTGTAGAGCATGATGAGAGGATCTAGGGGTGACCCAGGGTTTCACAACTGAGCGCGTTGCCCTCTAGCATGAGGTTACCCAATAGACGAGCAGGGAAGCCTACTATGTGGCATCATATAATGTGGCAATTCCTATAGCACGATAGGTGCTACCATATTCCTAGTATCTAGCGAGATTAGAGGGAACATGCCCTCCACCTAGAGAAGATGATCCTCTTTGTCCCCCTCATGAAGGTGGTGAGGGAGGGAGTGATTCTTGATTGCCCCTTCTTCTTTCTTATCCCATTTTTATATTTTTGCAAGATTTTTTGATTGTATACATGATTCATTTGCATTGAGGATGCTTAGTTTTCTCAAGGTTATCTAGGCACTCTTTTGTAGACACTCTTTGATACATACATACATACATACATACATATATATATATGATCATTTCTATGCCCCATGTGATATCATGTGTTGTCATCTTTTTCTTATTCGTATGCTGCTTCTGAGTAAATTGCTTTGGGTACCCTTGTGTGCGTCTTAGATGGAAACATGCCTCATCATCCTTTTCAGCTTAGTGTGTAATATTCTCTTGTCATGATATTGTATTATCTAATGTTTGTATCCTTGCTTTCTTGATACTGACTTTGTGTGTACGGATATGTAACCTTAAGAAGATTTAATGCAATTGATTGCTTCAATGAAGGATTCATCATTAAAAGAAATAGATTTTTTTGTTATAATGCTTGTATGCAAGCCTAAGAATGAGATGTAGCCTATGACACGAGTCTAGTCACTGATTATTTTATCTATTGTTTTCATCATCAAGTGTTTGAGACATCAGAGCCAATACAACCCTTACTGGTTCCACAGTGACCATAAGGATATGAGTACGAATTTCATCAGATAAAATTTGGGAAACTAATGTAACCATCAAGGTATAAAACTAGGATGACCTGAACATTGTTTCCAGTTGATTTCATAAGAATACACTAGTATCATGGAATTCATAGCCAAGATAAACATGAGTGTATTCTTACGTAAACAAGTAGATTTAACAGTTAATAAGATAGTTCCAACCTCACCTTGGTGTGCAAGTAAACAAGATCGAGGGATGTGAGGTGTTTCCACCTTAATGTAGAAGGTCTTATCACATACACCAGGTTTAGTTGATGTTATAGGATCATTGGAACCACACCAACAAGCAACAATAAAAAAAATAGTATGAAATTAATTAATAACAAACAACACTCAAGAAAAATATCATCACTCTTTTAGCAAGTTTTGATGATTGGATGTCTTTTTGTATAGGGTTTTGAAAAACACTATTTGTGCTTATGTGTATTAGTGTTGAAAAATGTTAGTTTGTGCTATACACCAAATTTGCACCCTATTAAGCGCTTGAGCCTAATGATCTGGTATACCATGGGAATCACTTCCAAGTTGTGGGGCCTATGCTAACTAAAGTGAAACCTCCAGATTCTAGGTCGGTTCCTCTTGGATAATCACCTATTTTTCTCTTTAAACTGGAAAAGTAAACTTGGGAGGAAAAGGGATAGAATGAAAAATGAAGGGAAATAAAGAAAAACTTAACCTACAAGGTGATGCATCAAAAGTGACATGAATCAAAATACAATGACCAAGATCTTAGCATGAAATTCCTGAATCTAAACAAGCACAACTTCCTGAATAGGCTTGCATAAGTATTTCATAGAGAGGTCTAAGATGAAAAGAGACTATTTAGGGAAAGAAAAGGTTTCACAAACAATAGAATATTCAATGGAATAGATAATGACTATGACCTATAAACAAACATTCACTCCAACAAATAGGCACAGAAGTGAGACAAAATGATAGGGGATGAACAAAATCCACAAGATCATCTAAATCAATCACCCACAATAGTGCACAGATATGTAGAAAGAAAGAGGGCTCAATAACTCCAATATTTCTCAAATATTAGCCACTATATTATGCTTCAAATAAGAGAAATACAGACAAGAAGACCCAAGGATAGAGAATATGTCACAAAAAGCCTTTGCATAATTTGAATTCCAATGAAAACTTGGGGGAAGAGAGAATGCCATAGAAAGTCTTGCATAAGATAAATACTTAGCTACAAAAGCTTCTAAAAATACTTATACACAACCTCCCCTAGCACACAGGCTCGGGAGTCAATCCATCCAATTAGTTAGGGTAGAATTAGGGTTACAATGGATATAACATAAAAAATATAGAAAACCCTAAAATATTCTTGTCTCTCCATTAATGCATTCAAGAAATATCTCTGAAGATCATATTAGTCTTGAAAATATCCCATAGCACCATAAATTTGAGCAGATAGATCAGCTCCATCCATCTACTCTCTTTGCAAGTTGAAAACATCACCACCACCATGAAAACCTTGGAGAAAGTATTTGAATATTTGAATTTAAACATAAATAGTCATAGGTGGCATGGAAATACTTGATTGACAACCTATATTTCAACATTTACTAATTTTAAAACATGACCATCAATCTACTTTAAGTAATCCGTGACCATAGGATTAGATCTACCTCGTTGCACACAGGCACGATGCCTCAATGGTTAAACAACTTCATCTTGGTCATCGAGGATTTACGTCTACTATTGGATCTTCTTTAAATTATGGCATATTTAGCACTCTGTAAACCCAGGAGACATGACATCATCAGTTCTAGATGTCACCTTAGTGCAATGCCTTAATGGATAGATCTTGAACACTTTTACCCTAAGGTAATAGGTTTTCTATACGATTAAATAAGACTTGATCGGTATTTACTTTACCTTTTGACCTTAGCCTAGCCTGCCATGGACACATGTTGTCAAGGTGTGATGCCTTAATGAGTAGATCTCAAGTATCTCTACTTTGAGGCTTCACGCCTACCACTCGATTAAAAGAAACTAGAGCGCAGATTAAATTACCTTGGTTACAAACCGTAAGTCCCACCTGGTCAGAAAATACATGTGGCATGCATGAATAATGCCTCAAATGATAGATCTTGGTCATCTTTGTATTGAGGCAATACATTGACCATCAGATACATCCTGATATGTTTGTCACTTAATCTACGGCTTGACAGGCTCAGGTTCTAACAACCTGCCATGCGTCGTAATGATGCATTTCCTTGATCACTAACTACCTTCATCTTCACCATCAAGGGAAAGCACCGATGGCATGATCAAAAGGAACTCGATAAGAGAATAACAAGCCAAAGACCTCAAATAAAGGTGACCCCACCATCCACATGGCATAACAACATGATGCCTCAATGGTTAAACACCCGCATCAAGGCGATCAAGGCAGAAATAAAAATTACATGCAGAAATATAATCTATAGTAGAGAATAATCAACCAAACTAGAAGAGAACACAAGACACAAAGATTTAACATGGTTCACCTAATCCCTGGGCTATGTCCACCAAATAGCAAAGTCCAATATTATTCTTATCTAGTAATTACAATCAGATCACAATGCGTAGATCCCTCATAGCTCAATACTGCTATAAAACATACAACATAATAATGAAACCTTAACCCTAAGCCAATTTATACAAAATTTATGCCTCTTTAGGGTTACAACATGTCGGTCAAGAAATTGGCCAAAATAAGACTCAAAAAATTTAAAGGTAAATCACTTGAAAGGTAACCCCATGCATTGTAGAAAGGTAAATCACTTTCTTGATCAGGCACCATAATATAATAATCTCCCACTTGGGGACTGATTAGACTCCACATAAACCAATAATTCTCCCACTTGGAGACTAATCTTGTAGCTAAACCACTACCCTATGAAGCTCCCACTGGATCCAACCTTCTTGGACTCGGCTTTTGTATTGGTCTATTCAATCTAGAAGACCAAATGAAGCTGAACAAGAATTCAGCTTCTCCCTCATTACAACCTTTGTAAACTTATTTGCTGGATTATCATCTGTATGAATCTTTTCCAGCTTTAACTGCCCATCATCCAAAACTGACCAAATGAAATGATACCGCAACTATATGTGCTTTGTCTTTGAGTGCAAACTAGAATTATTTGCAAGATGAATGGCACTCTGACAATTTGAATACAGATAGTTATCTTCCTGTGGATGTCCTAATTCTTCCATGAAGAATTGAAGCCATATCATCTCCTTGGCTGCCTTAGTAGCAGCAACATACTCTACCTCTATAGTGGATAAAACATTCACCTTTTGTAATCGATAAATCCAACGCACTACTATCCCACCAACAGTAAATACATAATCTATAGTACTCCACCTGGTATCTATATCTCCTACCAAATTTGAGTCAACATAGCCATCAACAGTAGTAGTAGAGCCCCCAAAGTGTAAAGACTTATTATATGTACCTCTCAAATATTTGAGAATCCATTTGATTGCATTCTAATTCTCAATCCTAGGGTAACTCATATACCTGCTACTGACTCCCACTACATGTGCAATGTTTGTCCTAGTACATACCATAGCATACATTAAGCTCCCTGCAGCTGAAGCATAAGGTATCTTTGCTATTTTAGCCTCTTCTTCTGGTGTCTTTGGACACATCTCCTTAGTCAATTTCAAATGACCAGGAAAAGGTGTAGTGACATCTTTGGCATCCTTCATGGAGAATCTTTGCAACACCTTTTCAACATAATCATCCTGATATAGAGTTGATTTTCTATTCTTTCTATCTCTACAAAATTTCATGCCAAGGATTTGTTTTTCTGCCCCCAAATCCTTCATAGCAAAAGATTTTGCTAATTGTTGTTTCAACCCCTTAATATGATCCATGTTAGACCCAACTACAAGAATATCATCAACATATAAACATAAAATAATGTATTTGTCCTCATTTAACCTCTTGAAATAAACACAATGGTCAGAATTACATCGAGTGTATCCATTCTCATTCATAAAAGTATCAAACTTAATATACCATTGTCGAGGTGCTTGCTTCAAGCCATATAAGATTTTCTGCAATTTTCACACTAAACTCTCCTTACCCTTGACCTCAAATCCCTGTGGCTGTACCATATATAATTCTTCATTCAAATCACCATGAAGAAAAGTTTTTTTAACATCAACCTGCTCTAAGTGCAAATATTTAGTAGCCACAATACTTAAAACAATATGAATAGAAGTCATTTTAACAACTGGAGAAAATATATCATCAAAATCAATACCATGTTTCTGTGCAAATCCTTTTACAACTAATCTGGCTTTAAATATTTTCTTACCTCCAACTTCTTCTTTCAAATTGTAAAACCATTTATTCTACAAAGCCCTTTTACTTGCAGGTAACTTACATAAATCCCAAGTCTAATTTTTCAGCAAGGAGTCCATTTCATCTGTTATTGAAGACTCCCACTGAAGCTTTGTATCCACCTGCATAGCTTCATTATAACAATCAGGTTCACTAGCATCAATTAATAAAATAGAATACAAAGAAGGTAAAAATCTATTTGGAGGTCTACTTAGCCTTGTTGACCATCTAACATTCACTAGGGTGTGTGGTATTTGTTGTTGCTTTTGTTGCGGAGCATAGGGAATTACTAGAACATTATCTTTTGGAGTATCATCCAACTCTACATAATCGGTGTCTTTCTTCTCATGTTGTCGCTACAGATCTTTGTACAACACTTTCTCATTGAATATGAAAGCCCTACTTCTTACAATTTTACAATTCTCAAAATCAAAAATTCTATAGTCAAATTCATCAATGCCATATCCAACAAATAAACATTTCATTGATTTTGCTTCTAGCTTGGTTCTTTTTTCAAAATCTATATATGTAAATGCTTCACAACTGAAGGTTTTGAGAAAAGAATAACTTACCTTCTTACCAGTCCATGCTTCCTCTGGAATACCACAACCCAAAGGAGTAGAGAAACCTCTATTTATTAAATAAACATTAGTATTTATAGCCTCTGCCCACATGTTTAAGGGGAGCCCAGAATGCAATCTCATAGTCCTTGCACGCTCCATTATTGTCATGTTCATGTGTTCAACCACTCCATTTTCTTTTGGAGTTCATGGAACCATTTTCTACCTATGGATACCATTAGAGGAACAATAATATTCAAATTATTTTTTGCAATATTCACCACCGTTATCAGACCTGAGACATTTTAATCTTTTACCAGTCTCATTTTCAACCAAGCTTTTCCATTTCTTAAAAGTTTCAAACACATCAGATTTCTGCCTAAGAAAATAAATCCATACTTTTCTAGTTTCATCATCAATGAAAGTAACATAATATAGAGAGACACCAAAGGAAGATACATGAGTTGGATCCCATACATATATATGCACAAGCTCTAATTTATCATTTTTCTTTTCCTTCCCACCCTTCAAGAAACTAACTCTCTTTTGTTTCTCATACACACAACTTTCACAAAAATCTAAATTTACACATTTCAGACGTGGTAAAACTTTCTTTGAGTGAAGTAATTTCATACCTTTCTCACTCATGTGCCCAAGTCTGTTGTGTCATAGTGTTGTTTCTGTATCCACAGCAATTGTTTCATGTTCAACTTGCTCAACTGCGGCAACTATTCCTGAACATTCATTTTTCTCTGTAACAATTAAAGTAGAAGGAACAGTATTGCCTGTACAAAGATATAAGGTGCCTACTTTCACACCTTTTTCTACTACGAAGGAACCTTTTGAGACCTTCCAATTTTTATCATTAAAATTAAATGTGCAACCCTCATCACCTAGTTGCCCTGCTAAAATTAAATTTCTACTCAGCCTTGGAACATGTCTTACCTCTTGTAATAGCCAATGATTCCCATTCTGCAACTTAATTTTAATTCTTCCCTTCCCAACAATTTGACAAGGCTCATTATCTCCCAAATAAACTAGCCCAAAATCACCTTGGACATAATCAATATCCTATGGGGTGTAGCATGAAAAGAAGCCCCTGAATCTAGAACCCATGAATCATCAACATTTTCAAGGGAAAGGACCAAAACATCATCGTCAGACTTATTACTTACCACATTTGCCTCCTTATTGCCTTCTTGTTTGTCTCCTTTATTTTTCTGAGACCAACAATCTTTCTTCTTATGACCTAGTTTTCCATAGTACTAGTAGTCACTAGGTCCTCTTGATTGAGACCTCTTTCCCTTTGACTTTCCTCATGATTTCCCATGATTTCCAGAGTTTTTTCCTCTATCTCTTGTTCTACCTCTGCTTTCTACATTCAACATGCTACCTAATGTAGATACACTTGAGATTTTCCTACAAATTTCCTCGCTTAGAATAACACCAATAAAATCATCAAATTTTAGGGTGTTCATATTAGAAATAGAGTTACTAATGGCCATTATCAATTGTAACATATAAAATGGATTTGTTACCAACATGTAAGATAAAGGATTTAGATGTTGTTTGTTTTGTAAAATGTAAGATATGAAAATGGGGGATATAAATTGTTCTTTGAATTACCTAGATTGTATTGGATTCTTTTAACCTTGATTGAATTGAATTGATTGTGTATTTCAATTATGATTATGGAGAAGATAAGATGCTCCTTCCTTATTCCCAAATGCACAAACAGAAGATCCAAGTTGATCAACCCAAGAGAAGGGTTAATACACAAATGAATCAACTATTTGGAAAGGAGAATAAAAAAGGACATATCTTAAATTTTGTTAATTATATGTATAGAAATGATGTAAAATAGTAATTGAAAAGATCTGAGAAATGCACTAACCTTGAAATATTGTAGATCAAAGAATGCTATTTTTTGAGGTCTGTAGACTGTTTCTGGAAAAACTGACAATTGATACCGGACCGAAACACAGAGACAAACAAAACCCAAAAATCATTTTTCATTTTGATGTCATCTTATGAAAAAGGTCAACCTTGACCCACAAATGTCAACCCTAACCCAATAATGTCGACCCTGACTTGCACAAATCTGAAAGTGACTTTGTTCGCGGATCCTGAAAGTTTGACGAAAAGGGTATCCAGATCTAGGCTCAAATCCTCTGTTTTGTACCTGTACCTACAAGAAAAAGGATATTTTTTTGTTGTGGGGGAGGGTTTTTCCTTAATCAAACCCTAATTTAGGAATTAACCTTGAAATCAATAAAGTATAGAATGCTAACATGTAGTTGAATTAAATCTAACAATGAAGCTATGATATTCAATAGATATGTAATTGAAATTCGAATGTATGCAAGTATGTAAGTATGAAAGTATGAACTCAATATGAAACATAAACCTCCATAATTGTATGCTTGAAATCCACTTGAAGAGATGATGAAAGAGTCTTGAAGAGGCACCAAGGATCTTGAAGGAAGATCACACCACCATGATGGCTAGATCTAGGATTTGAATGATGAATCTTGAATGTTTGCACCTAATCCCTTCAAAGGCTTGAAAGCTTGAATCCTTGATCTTCAATGGAGAACTTGAATTCTTGAGAAGAAGACTTGAACACCTTGAGAGCTTGAGAACAGTGGATGCTTGAGCAAAATCTTGATTAGAGCCTTTTGCACTTGGAAGACTTAGAGAAAATGAGAGAAAAATGCTTCCTTTTATATGAAAATAGGGCACAATCTTCCAAGGAGGCCTACATAGGATAATTAAATTATAATTAAACCCATGCCCCTAGGAAAGTACCTATATTAAATATAATTTAGGAATCAATGCTTTGAAACTCAAAATAGCCGACCCGGAAGCGGGAAAACTAAATTTTTGATGAGCCCTGACAGTTGACAAGATTCCAGATCTGAAAGGGGAACCGAGGTCAGGGTCAAGGTTGACCCTGACCTAGGTCAAGGTCAAGGTTGACCCTGACCCAGGGGGTCATAACCCCTGGAAAATATGCCAGGTGGGGTAGGAGGTGCCCGAAGAGGCCCAATCAGGGTCCTGAACCAGCACAGAAGCATGAGATGATGTAGAAATAGGATGATGATATGGTAGAGGTCAAAAACATCACCTAAGGAGGGCTAAGTTCTCTTAACATGGAAGTTCTTCCATTTTAATATGATACACTAAGCCTCCACTTTAGCAGGAGTACGAAAATTGAATGTGCTCATGGTAAAGTTTGGAAGAAAAGAATCCCAGTGGATTGCAATGAGATAGAACATCACTAAGTCAAGGACATGAGCCCCCAAACCAAGGATTCTAACTCAACATAGATAAATAAAGATATGGAAATAAAGAGCCATCAATCATAGAAAACATACATGACTACATAAGTAAAACAAGAACAACACTATAGATAACATAGCTTCATGATCTATTCCTACTAGCATGAGAGCGAAAGAAAGAAAAGAGATAGTGATTACCTCACCTAGTAAGATTCCCATGTTACTATGAATCACCAAGAAGGGAGAGGCCCCAATAGGTTCACCCATAAACTATGCTTGTAATTGTAAGTGCGTCTTCTAACGACTTCTTGAAAATATCCATAGATCAACATTCTTGTATCACTATGAAATATAAAATGCATGTCCATTCAAGATTTAGCGACTTATGTGCGTTACCTTTCAAGGATTTAGCATATTGTAAAAATAACAAGGGTGCATATCTTTTCAGGATTTATTAACTTGTGTGCATTACCTTCCAAGGATTTAGCAAACATAAAAGTAAAAATGCATGTCTCTTCAGGATTTAGCAACTTATGTGCGTTACCTTCCAAGGATTTAGCAAACATAAAAGTAAAAATGCATGTCTCTTTAGGATTTAGCAACTTATGTGTGTTACCTTCCAAGGATTTAGCATTCTGCAAAATGTAAATAAGTATAAATTATAATACAAGGGAGACCCTATATATGCCCCCCTCCTTATCATGGCTACCCACTAGGCAGGATAAGGAAGAAGAAGAAAGGATACCTACTTCACAAGGTAAGGCGATATCCATCTTAACAACAATGTATACCATATTCTTAGCGAAGAGTATTGACCCTTACATCTAAGAACATAGATAATCATGAAATGGATATGTCACTTATGGAAAAGGGATCCTTGAAGAGGAAGAGTTCTTATCAACAAGAGCCCTACCAGAGAGGAGTGCTTAGGATAAAATATCATCTTCGAAAAGCAAGAGGGACCTAAGATTCAACCATCAAGTTCCTTATAATGAGGAGGATGAGGAATCTCAGAATGAAGGATAACAAACTCTAACCAACAAGCAAGGGCAAGAGTTTATAAAGACCATAATTTGCAAAATAAAGAAGAGG
>MU225684.1:34130-53339 GCA_018584345.1 Thuja plicata | reverse complement strand
GATGTACTTGTTAGAATGCAACTACATAGGTCTTTGATCTGATGGAATATGCAATCTTCAATTGCTTGATAACAGATCCTCTAAAGCTCCAAAAATACTATTAATCATCCTTCCATGATTGAGTATTGCCTTTATCTGCTCATCGGTAGCCTCTGTGTGTTCTCAAAAACTGATGTATTCTGTTTCTGATCTTTGCATGAATTCTGCCTTCTGATCCTTAGATTCTCTTTGTGGCTATCAATTATAAAGAATTCATGTGTTCACAATTGAGTATGAACATCTATTTATACTAGTGTAGGTTCAATTCTTGATTCATGCATTTGCAAGTTAACTCTAGATTCAAGATATACAACTTGATCTTGATCTATAGTTAGATATGATTTAGATCCATTAGGATGCTTTAAAGCATTTACATAAAGCTTGCATGACCACAAAAACAAAAAAAAATTCTACAAAATAGAATAACTTTGCTTTATCCGCCGTGTATAAATCAGATCCATAATTTATGACTTTTATGAATGTCAGTTCTGACGGTCGGTGTTCTTGGTCGTCGGTGTTCCTTTCTTTGAATGTGTCGTCGGGTATGCTTGTCTGTTCCTATTGGGTTGTTCTAGAAACTGTGTCGTCGGTGATGCTTTTCTTCGTCGGTGATGCTTGTCAATTCTATACTTAGATTTTTCTCAAAAATCTTTGTCCTATCGGGTATGCTTGCATTTTACCGGTACTACTTGTGGTTCGCTAGTGATGCTTGCTATTTGCTGGTAATGCTTTTTGTCTATTTTTTTCTCTGAGTATACTAATGGAAAAATAATGTCATCAGAGTGGAGTAGAAGAAGTGAAGAAAGAAAGTGTGTTTAAGAATAAACACATGAGAACCAAGTGAATCACGTGAAAAAGGTAAGTTCAATTTCATTCCCGATTGATCAAAGATTTCGAGAATCATGGATATGTAAATATTTTGGATTTTAGATGAATTAAAAATAGAAAGGATTTTGAGCTCAAATCCTTATGTTGTTCTTTCAAAATGAATCACGCAATCTCTAAATGCATCTATATGCAGACTCTTAGGACTGTCACTGATTTGCAGATATTGTAGCATTTTTATCATCATTGGGCGCTTTTCAGAATGGATACCACCTGATAGTAAAACAATCACTAATAACCACTGATATTATGAAAGTATGAATACTATATTTTATTAAAATGTCAGAAATAAACTTAGGCATCAAGGCATAGAAGACAGGATAACAAAATAGTCACCTTCTTTTTATTATATCAGATTCTGTGTAAGGCAAGATATTGGACTCGTAATGACCTTGAAAATTCATATCCTTGGGTACATTATTCTTTGTATAACTTAGTGAGAATCTGAGTTAGAAAACAGACAAGGAAATTGTTTCAACCTCACTGTATTTTACACATAACAAAGATCGAGATATATGTGGCTATCCACTCAGGGTGGTAGCTCTTATCATAAACATCCAAGTTAGGTGAAATGTATAGGATCATTTGGAACAATCACCACACATAGAAAACAAAGAAAACATTATGCCCCTGTCCTCGAGACTCTTTGTGTTTATGCAGACATCATGGAATAACTCGGAAGACATAACAACTATCAATTGTGAATCAATCAAATATTGTGAATCAATCAAATAAAATTTATAACTACTTAGATGGCCCCAGTGAAAACATCATGGGTACATAAAAGAGTCATAATCAAACCAAGATCAAACTGTGTTTAGGTAGTATTGAGAAATACTATTGATTCATTTTTCAAGCGTAATAGAGATTCACCAATCAAAAAGTTGGAATTCAAGCAATATGTGTCCCATGTCTGTGTATAATTTTCTTCCTATTTTCAATTCAATATAGGTCTTAGGAACACTATTCATGTTAATGCAATGTTGTGTCATCCTTGTGTCGTGAAAGTGACAGTGTAGTGAAAGCATCGAGAAGCATCGTATCACAAGACAAACCATCCTATGACAACCTAGCAGACGCAACCTATCATACTGGCAAAGATGCCCCCAGTGCAAAATGACTTGATCCTAAGACAAGAATGCAGACAAATCCCAAGCGAGGATAAGATTTGTTTGTAAGGAAACAAAGTCAACATTTGCATAGGTGTAATTGTGAAGGCTTAGTATCAGCAGTGTATTAATAGATAGAGCACAGAACACAAGTGACGCCTAATTGCCAGGTTTTCACCACTCGACAAGATCTTTTATTCTTTTTGCTACCAGGATGCCTGTTTTACTAGGTTGTCATCAAGGCACTTTTCTCTTTTTCAAATTTTTTTCTATTTTTTATTTTTTGAATGTTTTTGTAGTATCAAGGCACCTGTTTACCAGGTTTTCACCAAGGATACCTTTCTTCAAGACTTTTTCCACTATTTTTGGATTTCTTCAAGATCAATTTTCTGAATGTTTTTGGTATTTTATGAGAACTATTTCACTGTACAGGCTCTACCAGCTAAACATCAAGCATAGAGCCACTTCAAATGTAGAGTGTTGATAGGATCTGGAAGGAAATATCCTTCAGGTGTAGCCAGTTGATAAGCTCCAGTCCCAAAAGTAGCAGTGATAACATAAGGTCCCAACTAGTTAGGTTCAAATTTTCCTTTATGTTCTCTGTTACGATGGTTCTTAAGATTCTCCTTTAGGACGAGATCCCCTACTTCAAATTGGCATGGTTTAACATTTTTATTGTACCCCTCTGACATGCGTGCTTGGTACACTTTTAGGTGATCGAATGCCTATTTCCTGAGCTCATCAAGTAGGTCTAAAGAATTCACTCGATCGATGCGGTATTGCTCATCAGTAACAAGACCTTGTAAAGATATCCACAAAGATGGAATTTCAACCTCAATAGGTAGTACTACTTCAGTGCCATAGACTAGGGAAAATGGTGTGGCTCCAGTTGGTGTTCTTATGCTTGTTTTGTAGGCCCATAGTGCTAGATTCAATTGTAAATGCCAGTCTCTGCCAGACTTACTCACAGTTCTATGTAGGATTTTGAGAATATTTTTGTAAGATTCCTCAGCCTTTCCATTACCTTGAGGGTAATAGAATGAGAAGAAATATTGAGTAATGTGGAACTGTTCACAAAGGTCATCAATGTCTTGATTTTTAAATTGGCCCCCATTATCTGTTACAATTGAAGAGGGTACCCCATATCTATAGATAATGTAGTTCAGAATGAACATAGCCACCTATTTTCCAGTGGCTTTGATTAGCGGCACGACCTCGACCCACTTTGTAAAATACTCAGTGGCTGTAATGATGAACTTGTGTCCATTTGAAGAATTGGGATATATTTGTCCAACCAAGTCAAAGGCCCATTGCTGAAATGGCCAATGTGTTATAAAAGGTATAATTTCTCTGGTAGGAGCATGGATATGATTTCCATGTGTCTGGCATTTATGACATGTTTTAGAAAATTGAATAGCATCTTTTTCCATCGTAGGCTAGTAATAGCCTACTCTGAGCAGTTTCATTGCCAATGAAAAGTCATTTGAATGTGATCCGCATACACCTTTGTGGACTTCTTTTAATGCATGGTCTAACTCTTTGAGTTCTAATCATCTAAGAAGTGTACTATCGAGACCTCATCGATATAAGTTATTAGTTATGAGGACATAATGTGATGTTGTCCTAATCAAGGATCTTTTCTCATTTTGGGATAGATTATTAGGAACGGTTTGGTCATTTAGGCAAGCAAGTATATTAGCATATTGAGATTGGTTTGGGGTGGTCAAAGCACAAATTACTTGGTATTCAGGGGTATCAAAGGTTGGATAGGATAATTCTTCCACAAAGAAGTCATAGTGGAATTGATGTTCCTCCAGTTGTAACATTGATGCCAAGGTAGCCATAGCATTTGCAAATTTGTTCTCTTTTATGGGGATCTGCTGGAATGTGATGAAGACAAATTGCTTCTTTAAGTCATCCACCAATTGTTTTTAGGGTGTCAACTTCTCATCTTTTATCTGATAATCTTCATTGACTTGATTGATGATGAGCTGGGAGTCACCATACACATGTAACTCTACAATCTTCCACTCCATGGTGAGCTTAAGACCGTTTACCAATGCTTCATATTCATAAATGTTGTTTGTGCATGGAAACATTAATTTGTAGGACTTTGGTATCTTGTATCCTTGAGGAGTTATGAATAGAACCCCTGCACCAGAGCCTTGTTGTGTAAAAGAACCATCAAAGTACATCTTCCACAGATACTCAGTTAAATGCATAATTATTTCATCAGGGAATTCAATCCATAAAGGTTCATAATCTTGGAGTGGTGAATCAGCCAATTTATCTGCAAGTATTTGTCCTTTAATAACTCTCATGTCCACATATTCAATATCAAATTCACTTAGAAGGAGGACCCATTTTGCTAATCATCCTGTTAATGTTGTCTTTCTTAAAAGGTACTTCAAAGGATCTATCTTTGCAATGATCCTTACTGTATGTGAGAGCATGTAATGTCACAATTTCTGTGATGCGAAGATGACTACTAAGCATGCTTTTTCAATAATGTTGTAATTGAGCTCATAAGAGACTAGTGTTCTACTAATGTAGTAGATAGCTCGTTCTTTCTTTGTTTCATCCTATTGTGCGAGAAATACTCCTAGTGATGTAGTCATAGCTAAAATATACAAGAGTAATGGCTTTCCATGAATAGGTGCCATAAGAATATGAGGAGTAGCTAGGTACTCTTTTAGTTCCCTAAAGTTGGCTTCACAATGTTCGTCCCATTTGAAAGTGACACCTTTATGTAGTAATGTGGTAAAGGGTTGTGCTCTATCCGCAAGTTACGACATGAACCTCCTGATTGATTGAAGTCTCCCTTGTAATGTCCTCATTTGACTGATGTTGGGTGGAGGAGTCATCTCTAGTATAGCTTTGACTTTTTTTGGGTCCACTTCAATTCCTTTTGCTGAAACAATAAACCCTAGGAGCTTTCTTGATTGGACCCCAAAGGCACATTTCTTTGGATTAAACCTGAGTTAAAATTGCTCCATACGATCCAATATCTTTCTTAAGTCATTAATATGAGTATTTCTTTCTTTGGATCTAGCTAAGGTGTCATGCCCAAAAGTTAGGCAAAAACACACAATCAAATTTTTTTTAAACACACTTAGAGGTTAACTAAACTACCCCAAAGTTAACAAGTGCACGTAAAACGGTGAAGAGGTAAAATAATAACTAGAAAGGTCAAACTTGATAGAATAGCTTTCATAACTATCCTATAGGGATCCCTAAGCTATACGCTTTGATCGACATGCAAATTGAGAAAGTTGACCAAAAGTCAACTAGAGTTGACCAAAAGTCAACTATGCTCTGAATTATGTGAAAGGAAGTTACTAGGGCCCGCTAAGCCCTTAGAAAAGCTTATGCACACAAAATGAGACAATTGACTAAAAAGTCAACCAGAGTTGACCAAAAAGTCAACCATCTCTGAAGGGTACGAAACTAAAATCCTAGGATCTTGGGGGTACAGGGAACACCTAGTGTGAAAATCAGGCTGTCGGACTAGGTTTGACCACATTTGACTAAAAGTCAACCATGCACAATATCGGTCAAAGGAGACAATAATAACCTTACAGGTGTATATCGCGAAGATAAGGGGTTGTTAAGATTCCCCTTATTGATAATGACGTTGAAACACTATATAACTTAATATGATTTATTTTAATTAAATAAATACCACTCAAACCTAATATTAATATATAAATTAATAATATCCCTCAATTGAAGAAACAAATAGCCTAACATAAAAAAAAAATAACACCTTTAATGTTCTAAACCATTATTAATTTAACTTTTAATATAAAATAAGAACTAACTATAAAATTAATAATATAGAGTCTAATTTTAAAACATATCTATAGTGTAATCATATTAGATAATAATAAGTCTAATTTAAAATTTATTCCAATAAAAACAATCAATTCTAAATTTTACTTCTAATTTTAACCCAACATTTAATTCATCTTCTAAATCAATTCTAATATGCATCTTTAATATCTAATCTATATTAAATAAAATCTAAAAATAATATTATTAAACCAAATCTTTAAAAATATTTCTAATAATATAATTAAATCTTTTGATAAAATAAAATCTAATTTCAAATCTTTTATGAATAATTCTATTACTCAAATTAATTCTAAATTACTAAAGTTCTAATTAACTCTATTATAAATAAATCTAATTTAAAAACTATTGTAAAAATAAAAAAAATTAAACTATAATTTAAAACTAAATCTAATCTAAGATAAAATAAAGTAAATCTAATCTAAAATATTAGCATGAATAAAATCAAAGTTATATTACAATTATATCAATTTTTATACAAAATCAAAATTCTTATAACATAAATTTTAAACTTAAATTAATTCAATGCTAGATTTTAAAAACTATCTACAAAAAACAAAACTTACCTTAAATTCCTTTACTAAAAAAAACTATATTTAAAACCAAATAAATCAAGGTAAACTTAATCTTATTTTAATCATTTATTTCATTAACATTAAAATATATTTAATAACAAAATCTTTTTTATATATATAAAGAAAAAAAATGTTAAATAAACAATTAAAACCTAATCTAAAAGGAATTACCAAAAATACAGATGTATTAACAAATCTAATTAAGATTTGATTTCATTCCTAAAATCAAATATCATAAATTTAAGATAAAAAGAAATCAAATCAATCTTATGAAAATCAAATCAAAATCTAATTTATATTATTCATTTAAAACAAATCCTACTCTACAAAATTAAACCCGGAAGTTTACAAACCAAAACAAAATTGTTATATTATTCATGTTAATATTTTAATAAAACAAAATTGTTGCAGGCACGCGAAAAGAAGAAAAAGGAGGCGACTGAGCAAAGGGAAGTGACAGAGTTAAAATCTTAAGTTTATGCAAAGTTTATATATATATATGCGCGCAAAGATATAAATTTTAAATTGACTGATGAAAAAAAGAAGAATAATATTGTGTTAAACCATAGAGTATATCCCAATATTTAAAAAAAAAAATTATTTTCCAAATGATTCTATATTTTAATCTCCACAACTTGGTGGAAAGAATTTTTAAATTTCAGCATTTTTATTTTTATTTTTATTTTTTGAAAAATTTTCTAGAATTTACGAAGTGTTAAAATATATATATGTTTTTTTACTCTCAAGAATTATGAACTTTTCTATTTAAGCAATCTAGTGCTATAAAGCAATGTTGGAATTTGATCATTCTATAGCAAGGAAATTATATATACTTTGCATCTAGCTATTTAAGAGTGAAATTTAATTATTCATTTTTAAGCAAATTTACTAACATCAATGATCTTGAACTTTGATAAATCTAAGTTTTTAAACAAAATATGCTTTCTTATAACTAACCAAGGTTTTACCAAGGAAAATAACAAAACATACAAGAAATTGATTTCAACAAACTTATTCAATCTTTATTTTTTATTTTTATTTCTTAAACAAGGTATGATTCCATAAACCACATAAATCTCCGTATTACAAAATAGGTGACAAAATAATGAAAGATTACAATTCTTCTTAATGGCCTTAATACAACTTTGCAACAATGAAAACCTTAAAACAACATAGGATACAAAGATGCAATTTTCTAGTTGTTCCCATCTTTCTCTCAAAGATAACTTACAAGTTCGTGCTTCCAACAGAAATCTGTGATAAGGTAAGGTTGACCATGGAGGCTCACCTCCCAACCTAGGCCTTTACAAGGCCACCTCCGAGCTTGGGGATCCAATATGAAATAGGATAGAAACATACAAAACTCAACTAACAATCATGCATAAACATAGAAATCACATAACCAAAAAAAATTTCATACAAGGTTGAACAAAAGGATAGGTCTCCAAGAGACCCTCCTGAAACAGGGGTAGTGGTAGACCTCACTGTAGGAGAAATCCAAGTATCAAAATAAAAATACAAGCCTCACATGGACTTGAAAATGACCATCTTCACAAGATGCAATCCTGAAATAACCTTCTTATGCCCCCCGGGTGTCCTCAGGGCCTTCTTGGCATCATGGATATCATGTTACCCCATGTTTTTCCCTCCACACATGGGAGACTCTACACTAATATGAATCATTTCCTACTACCCCTTCAAGATTACTCTGTCCTCCCAAGGGTGAGTGTGTCTTGAAGACCCATTCGAAATCCAATCACAAAATAAAGACATTATAAAACAAAACATTAAATTTCAATTTTGAAAATAAAACTCCAAAACACATAGGACTCCATTAATGGAGTTTCAAGCTCAAGAACATCAAGAAACCATGAAATCTACTCTAAAGAAGACCAACCTTTATCCAAAATAAGATGAGTTGAGAAAATGGTGATGAGTTATCCTTCCTATGCTCCTTCTCAAAAAGTTCATCAAATTTGAATTTGTCTCTAAGGGTAGAGAATGGGTGAACACCCAACTCATCCTAAAACCTTCCCTAAATAGGAAAACCTCCAACATGACCAAGACTAACCCAAAGGTGAGGTGACCCTAACCAACCCTTAACTATCCGCTTGCCTAAACTCTCTAAAGGTGAAGTCAAATGAACTTGGGTAGAAGAGAGAGTGAGGTTAACCAAAGTTACACTCCTCTTCAAATTCGCTCAAGTCTAAAAATGACACTTTAAGGGAGCAATAAATGAGTTTAGAGGCTCATTAATGATTGAAAATGACCCCTAACCCATAGGGTACCAAGTTGAGTAACTAAAACTGACCCTGTTTACCTCTTGGGAGCCTAAAATACCCTCCCAAACTAACCCTGAAGTTAACCTACAGATTTTAAGTCAAGAAGACTTTCTAGAAACTTCTAACCCTAGGGTAAGCTTGGGTACTACTCCTAGGTAACTTTAGTTAACCATATAACTAATCCTGGTTCCCTTTACTAGCCATGTCAACATTAAATTACAACAATTGCTAAATTTGGTACATTAAATTAAAACAAATGACATGACTCAATCACACGAACATTTACTAATCTAATTACACACATACAAACCACATAAACAACGAGGTCTATGTCTCTTTATATAAACAAGACCTTGGAAAGCACGGAAATTTACATAGGTTCCAGTACTCGGTCCCCAATTTAGATCTATGGTCAACTTTTCCTACACACATTAGTAGATCCAAAACAACATAATAAGAAAGCATAACACGACATTAATAATATACATGCATATAAACCATATCTATATTAGAATTGAAATAACCTAACATCGGCTTCCTAAACCAAATTCATCATATTACATTCATACATTTAAACTCAATTAGGACATCATCATAACTAAAACTGAATCAAAACATAACGCTTCTCAAGTGTATCCTGATTACATAATCAGGTACTGAATACATAACTTCGGATTCAATAGATCCTTAAATACATAAAAGTCTCCAAAAGTCAAGGTATGTCTAAATACATAATCACTGAAAACATAGAAAGCACTAAAAGCATAACAAAATAAAGCAGTGAAACAAGGACTGGCTGAGGTGGGTCTCACATAAGGTGTCATCCATGTAATCCTCCATGTTTTTATGCATCATGTCATGAAATATAGTTGTCCTTGCTCATTGATATGTGGCGCTGACACTCTTTAACCCAAATGGCATGATGTTCCAGTAAAAGGTTCCTCATGCGCACGTAAATGCGGTCTTCTCTTGATCTTCAGGAGCAATTTTAATCTAATTATAGTCTAAGAACCCATCCATTAGTGAATACATTTGGTAGCCTTCTGTGAGGTCTATGATCATATCAATATTAGGTAGGGGGAATTCATCCTTAGGACATGCCTTGTGTAAGTCTCTGAAGTCTGTACAGATCCTGATAGATTTATCAGATTTACATACTGGGACCACATTGGAGATCCATCCTGTGTAGGCAATGACTCTAATGAATCCAGCTTTCAATAATTTCTCTAGCTCCACTTTTACTAGTAATGCAACATGAGGATGCATTTTTCTTAGTTTCTGTTTCACGGGCTTGATCCCAGGAGCTATAGACAGATGGTGCATGATCAAATTAGGATCTAGTCCAAGCATATCTATATAAGACCATGCAAAGTTAATTTTCTTCTCTTTTAGGAACTCAGTGAACTGTGTCTTTTCTTCATCTGATAAAGATTGTGCTAAGTGAACTATTTGAGGATCTTCAGCTGTACCCAAATTAACTGGCTGTGTTGGTTCTATCAGAACTGAAGATCATTTTTGAAAGTGCTCGGGGAGGATATCAGGAATCTCATCCTTTGGTGCCTCAGAGAGGTTTTCACCATCAAATACATCTTTTATTTTTACTTTTTTAGGATCTGATACTGCCACAACGTGGTTTTCACCATTAGTTCCCTTTTTCTTTTTCTTTTTCAAATTTTGACTGAGAAAATTGATATCCTCCTACGACATGTTCTCACTCCTTGCATTGGTGGAAGAAGGGTAACGTTCACAAGCGTTTAGATAGCAAGCCAAGGTGTAATCATTGGAAAAGTCAAGGATAGGAGTAAGACCTATATTGGCCCAATCAATTAGGTCTAGGTTTAACAAAGATAAGGAGTCAGACTCTGGGAAGGACAACATTGCGTTAGCATTAAGACCATTAACTGACATGACATGTTTTGTTAAGTTAAGTTCATCGATGTTTAGATCAATAAGAGTTAGATCATCATAAAAAGGGTCATTGTTAGTTACATGTGGACCAAACTCTAGTGACTCATTAGTGGAACTTATATCATCATCTCTCCATAAAAGGAGGCTTCTTTCTTGTCGCCTCTAAAGTTATTCTAGACTTATGAGAACACTAGTCTCTCCATCAATGATAGGAGGAAGGAACTCCTCCTCTACTTCAGGAATATCAATATTGTTGGGAGTAGCGTTAGAACATTTGTTGGGTGTTGATGGAGCTGCAAACATGTGAATCATATCTATTTTAATGTCTTCCATAGCGACAGATAGCTCATCCCATTCATAAATCATGAGAGTCAATTACTTCATCATTAGATCAGTTTAAGAATTCTACAATAGTTATCTGATGTACTCGATTAGCTACATGTGGATCAAAGTGAGGTAAATCAAGGACATGTGAAATTGTGACTAACTGCCCCCAGTTAGGATGTGAGTCCAGTTGTTGGGATGTGCTTTCAGTAGCCATTGCTATCAATGGTACCTCTGAATCATTTGTTGTTGTGTCTCCTACCTCTTGAATAGGAGCCTGTGGTAACAAAGGGATGTGAATATCTTGTGGTACCTCAAATCTTGGTACATAGAGATCTCCTTGATAGCTAGGATTTTTTGTGCCAACATGCAATAATCTTTCATAGGACCATGATTCTAGTTCTATCTCTTTCATTTCATCACTCCTTTTGTCAGATATTGGGCTATCTTTTGAAGCAGGTTTGTTAGATTCAGTATTAAAACCTAGTCCTATTTTGTCTCTGGTGTTTCTGAACTCTATGTGTACAAGTTCAATAAGTCCTCTTCCTGTGTCGCTTGGAGGTCCTTTTCCTTTGTATCCTATTTTCTTGAGGAGGTCGTATCCTTTACCATACTGCTCTGGGGATATTTCTACATGTTTGACCTCAGCTTCCGTCGATTCTCCTTTGTAAAGCCAGTCCAAGATTGCCTATTCTTCTGTGTGATCTAAAGAAGGTGTAGATGCCTTAACCATGCCAGTTTCTTTGTGAATTTCTATCTCATTAGATGCAGCAGGTGTGAAAGACGAGGAGGGTCTTCCATAGGATCTTGGTGATATTGGTAATTCTGTCAGTGACAGAGTCATGTCTAGCTTGTATTCTCCCATACCTATTTCTTCAAGTTTTAAAGTCTTTCCAAAACTTTTCATCATCGTGTCTTTGGTAGTCTTAGGAGAAATCTCATCCTTAGCTTCCTTGTTATGTGTGATCATACTACCTGCCTTGATATTGTTGCAAGTATAATTGGTATCTGCCGGGATTGTGACTTGCACCCCATTATGTGGGAACTTGATACACTGGTGGTAAGAAGATGGCACAGCTTGTATTTTGTGGATCCATGGTCTTCCCAATAGGATTTTGTAGGCCAAGGGCAGATCTAGAACTTGACATGTGACATTGCTTTCGATCGGCCTGACTCTGATGGGTAGAACAATAAGACCTTTAGAGGATCTTTCTTCCTCATCATAAGCTTTGATAGTTATTTTTCTTCTAGAGTCAATGGTCTGTTCTGAAAGACCCAGTTTTCTGATTAGATTAAGGGTACAAATATTCAATCTGGTGCCTCCATCTATCAATACGCATCTAACATGGGATTTATGAATGGGGACATCAATATGAAGGGGTTGATTATGTGGATGTGTCAACGATTTATCATCTTCTTTAGAAAAAGATAGGTAATGTGGCGCTGAAATATGATTAACCATTGCTTGGAATTTGTCTATATCAATGTCTTTTGGGACATTTGCGGCATGTAGGGTCTGTTCTAGAATTTCCCTATGCACGGTAGAGATCTTAAGCAACTCAAAAATGGAAATTTTAGTAGAGGTTCATTGCAATTGGTCCACCAAGTCATACTTTGCTGCAAGAATAGTAACCATGTATTTTGCAGTTGGTTTGGGGATAGTAATGATAGGAACCTTGGATGTTGATGCTAGTTTTGAGGAGGAATTGGGTCCTTTGATCGTGACTTGGGCTTGGCTCTGAGTCACTGCATTTGATTGGAAAGAAACACCTTTGATTGTGACCACATTAATTGATTCGGTTTTAATGTCTAGCATATTGATCACATTATCATTATTGGAGTAGGTGTAGTTGACTTCATTACCTTTTCCTTTAGAGGCTTCCCCTTTTTCGTAATTAGGGACTGGTTTGTTGAATTTTGTATGATCTTTATTGGTAGTGTGTCCCCCCACTTTGATTTTTCCTCCTTCAGTGAGGTCTTGAATAACATGTTTAAGCTTAAGGAAATTGGTAGTCTTGTGTCCTTTGTTTTTGTGAAAGACACAGTAAGAATTATCATCCCACCACCTTGATTTGACCGCTGGTTCCCATGGTTTGGAATCTAGAATTGTGAGAACTTTGTTGTCTAACAATGTTTTCAAAACATTCTTGAGAGGCTCTCCCAAAGGAGTGAATGTTCTTTGAGGTTATGAAGTCCATTGCCTACCCTTTCCATTATCATTTTTTTCTTTGGGTATGGGGGTTGTTACCTTGGTATCTTTGATTGCTTGCATGCTGTTAGTCAAATTGAATACCTCAGGATTAGGACCAACATTGGATGCGTCTATGATGCCATCGTTGACAACATTTTTGTTTTGCTTCCACCACTTAGGTTTTGAGTTGGAGTTGTTTGATTTGTTTTCACTTTGAAGAGTGATCTCTCCCTTGTTTACCATGACTTCTTCGATACGAAGGGCATTTTTAATCATTCTATAAAAGCTTGGGGAATCTTGCATTTGTAATGCGTACTTTAACTCAGGTACCAAGTTATTGACAAAGATTTCCATTTTCTCAGACTCTGGAATAGCTCTTGAATACTGTGCAAAGATTTTCCTCCACCTTTGTAGAAAGTGGGTAAAGGATTCGCCAGCCTTCTTTTTACTATTGCATAGATCCATCATAGTCGCATCATGTTGTATATTGTAGGAGTAATGTTGAATAAACTCCTCAAAAATTTTAACCTTAGGTGTAATTTTTGAGAACCACTCCATGGCATTGCCTCCTAGACTTCCAGGAAAGAGCCGCATGAGCTAAGTAGGTTCATGCATGTACTCTATGCTAAGAGCATAAAATTCTCTAACATGGTCATGTGGGTCAGTCTCTCCTGTATACTTGTTGTATTTTGGCCTTGCCATGTTGGGAGGGAATGGAACCATAGTGATACTCTTTTCAAAAGGAAATGAACAAATGGAATCCACCGAGTATTTTGATTTGGGTTTAGCCTTCTCTTGTTTGAGATTCGTAAGCTCTGTTTGCATTAAGGTAAGTTGTTTGGCAAGAATAGATATAGGAATTGGTACTTCCTTCCCCTTTAGTTGTTCCACATCATAATCCTTGTGTAAATTTATGCCAGTGGATGCCAGATGGAGAAAGTATTTTTCTTTATCCTTGTCAATCATTTTTTCCATTATCTTGTGGAACCTCTTGCTCTATTTGAGTTTATTGTACTCTTCTTTAGTGATGTCTTCCTCACTGCCTGATTCAAATAGAGGACGTTCAAATGTGGGTTCTTCTTCTTCATCGATATCTTCATTTTTTTGGGTTTTTCTATTGTCATATTCGTCAAAAGCCGCACTCCATTCGTGAGTATTTCTGTCCATTTCTGGAGAGTCTAAATCAAGTAGAGAACTACGAGATGTTTCTCCTTAAAAATGTAGTGATTTAGGAATTTTTTTTTATCCTTTAGACATGTACTTGTTGCATCTTGTGTTAACCATGTATCTGTATCTCAACTTTGTCAAAGTTTCCCGATAGTGTCAAGTAGTATCTCGAATTGTTCAAGTGGGTGTGTCTAGGTGGAAGTAAATGATTCCAGCATCAGAGGGTTAGAATGCCCTAATAGTGAGCTAAGAATCAAGTTGTTTTGAAAAGTGGATAGACCACACATATTGAGACAGATTGCGAAAAACTAATAGGACATGCAAGGTAGACATCTGAAAAAGTGTTTTGACACAGTAATAGGGAGACCAGAAAAGACAAGGATAGACTAAAGAGCCAAAAGGGTACCCAAATCAACTAAGTTTTCTTGAGAAACTATTATGCAAGCGCCCACTGTCCTAGATGAAAGCTCCTAGATGCGAGCTATGAAATATAACATGCGAGCTACTGATGACCCTATATGCGAGCTTGAACCCTAGATGCGATGATGTGCTAACTAGATACGAGCCAAAATATGAGATGCGAGCCAGGATATCAAATACAAGCCAGGAAATCTGGGATGCGAATTTCTGATGTCTCTGTCAAATTTTGCCAGTTTTGAAAATTTTGTCTTGAAAATGCGTGAAGTTTGTTTGATCGTAAATTGCATTCTGAGACCTATCAATAAGTGAAAACATGTGTAGCCCCAGGTTTGAAGTTTGTTGTTTGTTTTGAAGGTGTTATCTTTTTAGTGATCTTTCAGACACATCAAGTAGATTTGCATTGTTAGGGGGAATAAACACATCCTTATGCCCTATTTTCTAGGTGGAGGATGAAAATCCTTTCTCGTTGACTTAGGTACACAATCAAATGCTAATCAAAATACAGCCATCACCAAGCACACAATGGCTCTAGTCATGCTGTTGTATTAGTTGACTCCAAATGCAAGTGAGGGCACGATATGACGAGTGTCTTGGGGCAATTACTTTTTTCCTTGCACAAGGATTATCACCCTTTCGGGGATGAATCGGTTAGTTTATCTACAAATTGTTGTTTATGATGGGGCAATCCATTTGAAACTGTCTCCCATAGAATTGCACAAGGAAAAATTGAGACATATAGCCCTATGAGTACTCGAATATGTGTAGTCTCGCAAGCAAGAATCAAGCGGCTCCCCTCTACACATACCCAAGCATGTTCAAGGAATGATGTCAAAATTCTAAGAAAAAAACCAATTCTGTCTTCCAAGGCTTTAGCCTACGAGGAAGCAACTATTTATAGTGAGTTGGAAGGATTGGCGTAAAACCTATCCTCAAGTGGGTTGTTCTCGAGAGATTTTTCCTCAATCGGTAGGCCCTCTACTGTTAAATAAGCGTAAAAAGGATTGCAAGCGTAGGATGTCTAGATTTCTGATTCCTCCAAAGAAAAAGAGCATACTCTCCTAATCCATGTCATTTTCTCCCAAAACAAAGTCAATCAAATAGTTCATTCCCTCAAGCAACGTTGTGTTCGATTTAAGATGTTCCTATTTTAGGGAAAATAGAATGCTTGAAAGTAAATTTGTGTTGTTCAATTTCCCCAAATTTAGATGAGTAGCTTGTTCAATTACTATCCAGAATTAGACAATGAAGCTTTGCTTGTTCAATTAATCCACAATGTTAAGTGCTTTGTGTTGTTCAATTTCTGTCCCAAAAAAAATTAAATGATGTATTTGTTCATTTATCCCACAAATTTAGTGCTTTGAGTTGTTCATTTACTGATCCAAAAGAAATTTCGTTTTGTTTGCTTTGTTCAATTCTCACCAAATTCCTTTCAACTCATAAACTGATTTGTGAGTTTCTAATTTTCCTTAAAAGGAAAAGAGAATATTCCTCTAGTTAGATTAGTAGAAGATTTAGAAAAATTTAATTTGGTGTGAAAAGAATGAAAAGAGAAGTCAAGACGGAGAGGGGGGGGGGGTTGGAAACCTAAAAAACAACAAGTTAGTATTCTTTTTCCCCGCTTTTCCAGCCTTGATGACAACCTACAAACACTAATTAGGCTATCCAAAAGATCAAAAATCAAACTGGTTAAGATGTTAGAGGTTAGGCAATGAAATCCACAAAAATCTCACCAGATGTGATCCAGGAAATGCAGTAAATAATACAAAAAACTAGATATGACCTTGTGTTACCAGATGCAACAGAGTATTCACCAGATGTGATCCTATACTGAAAACGATCCAAAAAATCCTGGATGCAAGCCTCATTTTCTGTGGTGTGAGGGCGTATCCCGGATGCGATCTTCGACTACCAAAAATGACTATGGACATGAAAACTAGGAGGATAGATTAGTGAAAAATAGATTTAAAATGAGGCCAAATCCAGAATCTTGCCCCATAGTGGGTGCCAAAAATGTGTGTGTGAAATAGTGCACCTGTTACCTATGACACAACACTTCAATAGATCATTACATTAGTGGAAAACATGGTTATATGAGCATATAAAGTACTAAAATTGACCTATTGATTTATAACTAAGAAGAGTATGATAAGAAACATAACACCCCTCAGATTATGCTACTATCAGTGACATATATGACTTAGCATGAAAGATTTGAATTAAAACAAACTATTTAATCATTAAGCAATGCACATTAACTCTAAAAATGAAGATAATAACAATGCCTAAACATGAAAAAATAAATGAAACACAAATCTATATAAATCCTAATAGCATAACAATGCATTTTCAATCTAAAAATGAAGGCTTTTTTGTGCTCAAAAACTCCTATTTATAGAAGAAATGAGGAGAGAGAGGGGGACAAGGTTCATTAATGGAGTTGAAAAACTCATTAATAAAGTGTAAGAGAAATAAATGCCAAAGGCATTGAAGAGGCATGAGATTAAGGAATCTCCATTAATGAGGCATTAATGAGAGCCTTTAAGAAGCATGGGAAGAGTGTAAGAGGCAAGCTTGAGAAGGTGGACTTGGAGAGAGTCAAGCTTGAGAAAGTTGACTTTCTCAAGTGGGTTGAGTTCTTAATCACTCCTTAATGGAGTGTGACAACATTAGGAGGTGGGTTAGAATGGGATTAAGATTAGGATTAGATTTAGAATGGGGTGAATAGGTTGGGATGGGTTTGAACCCATGGTCAAGGTGGTTGAGATAGGTTAGGTTGGAGTTTAGGGGAATATTAATGAAATGAATTATATTAAATATATTCATTCAAAAATAGGAATATTAATTATTTAAGCTTTTTATTGCTTTAGATAATTAATTAGGACTATAGCCAATTAATTAGATTAATTTAGGCTAGAAGATAGGCTTTTGCAAGTGATTTGATATAATAGGGATTTATTTAATTCCTTTTAAATTAATAACCTTAGCCATGTTTGATTTGAAATGATTTGAATTAAATTGATTTGATTTGATTGGCTTAGGTGATTAATAAAATTTAGTGATTAGATCACTTAGGAGATTAAATCTGATTTGAATGAATTATGTCAGCTGATTGAAGAGTTGTCTGAATATAATTGGGGGTATGATCACACTTAGGGAGAATAGGGTCTATGGTCAAAGCAGACCAAATCCAAGTGGTTACACATGTTGTCTTCTATGTGATTTGTAGCATAGGTATCACATAATTTTTGGCTAACTTAAGATAAATGGTTCACATATGTAGGAAATTTAAGCCCTTTTATGAGGATCGTGCATAGTGACATAGATCGGAAAGTATAATTCAATACACCCTATAAATTACATCAACATTACCCTCATTTAGCAAAATATTTCACTCCTTACCAACTATATCTACCATTTGATGGACTGCATGAACCACCTAATATGTACTTTTCAGGTTTGTCTTCCTCAAGTCAAGGAAATGCGGGGATAGAAGATGAAAGTGAGACATGTAGTAGGCCTAAAATAGGGAAAACAACTAGAGGTCAAAAGATTAGAAGAAAATTCAATAAATGCATGCAATTTTTCCTTGCTAAAGGGGGGTCATGTTCTTATGACGATGAGACCATAGATGAAATTGATGTGCCCTTGAGGTACACACATCTTCTGAAAGAATAGGTACCCAAGGAACTACCTCAAATTAACACTAATTTTTGTGTTAATTAGAGGATATATCATATAGCCCCATCATCATTACATGGTTTGGGCCTATTTTCCATGGATGGCATAAAGGTATGTTACAACAAAGTTGTTAAATTGTTGGAGTTTGTCGGACCTTTTTACAATTACAATAATTGGATGTGGATTGTTCCATATAAAAAAAGTATGCATAGATATGCATTGTCAGTGAATTATATACAACATAAAGAAAAAGGATCAAAGTAAAGGACTTTCTATGTACATTAACGGAAGGCCAAAAGAAACAGGGAATAATGTGGGTTTTATAAATAGTACGTGACCTGGGTCAACTAATAAGAGTCCCAATTGCATATTTGAGGTGCATGAGGGGAATCATGTTTTTGTATGTGTGATAAAATCAATAAGTGTAGGGAAAGAACTACTAATAGATTAGCAATTGAATTGCATAGATACAAAAAAAGATACTATCATGGGGGTGGTAAGTACTATATACCATTTAAACTAACCTCTAATTTATGACTCTAATATACCATTTTATTAATAAGTTTTTTTTGTTAAGTCTATTGCTTTCATTTCGCTGAATTTTTTATATTTAATCTGTCACAGGATGACATGGATGCACCAGGTGATGACAGAGGTGGGGATTTTACTCCCACCCATTCTTCAGCAAAGGTAAACCTTATTGTAATTGTACAAATAATATAGAAGAAAAATGTTATATTATTATGTTCTTTTCTTTAGGGTTTTGGAGTGATTCTCAT
>MU225684.1:22154-33142 GCA_018584345.1 Thuja plicata | reverse complement strand
TTCAAGGTACGCAACTTCAGTTAATTTTTTTAGCTAACAACTTTGTTTTTTCTTAAAAGGTGGAATTTACAGGATAAAAAATTAAAAAATCAGCTCATCAAATCTTTAGAGGAGCTCTTTGGAAGTAGCATTTTTTACAGTGACAATGTTCTTTAGAGAGCTTGGAAACATCTAAAGACTCTGAGGGATGCATATAGAAGGAATCTAGTGAGCAACCCAAAGTACAAGCATCCTCCTGTGATTCCAGAGAAGGTGTGGAAGGAATTCATTTTGGATGCAAAGGAGAAAGCGCAAATCCAAATAGGAATTGTACCAGTAAATGAAAATAGAAGGTATGTGATAGTATTAACTAGTAGAACGTAATTATGCACTAATTAGTAATCTTTATATTTATATAATCTAACATATTTCAAACTTTTCATAGACTGTAGGACACATCAAAGGCTACAAACGCCAGAATAGAAAAAATTGGCTAACACAAACTTGGCTCTAGTGGTTATCTAAAACTTCAAGCAAGAATTGTAAGTAGCAGTAAATGAAATTTTGAATCAATTTTTTTATAAATTGCAAACAATTTTGTTTAATCAAACAATACCTGCAGAATTGACGATATTAAGCCAAAAAAGTAGGGCTCGAAATTTAATGTAGCACCCACAAAAGAAGACAGAAAGATTGGCTTAAAGGAAGGCTATAATGTTGTGGTTGAACTCATACGCCATAGCCAACAGTCTACTACATCAGTTCACACACAGGTAAGTGAAGGTATTATATTTTTCCATTAGTATTGTTACCCTAAATTATGCACATTTGCAATCTAACAATCATACATACAAAAAAGTGCATAAATGTACATATTTTCCACATTTTTTTATTCAGAAGAAGGTAAAAATACCTTACTATTGCATTCATACTATCAGAAAATTGTATTCTAAGTATTGATCATGTTTTAAAATTCAAAATTCTAATTGATCATTACATTATGCATTCAAACTGAATGTAATATGCATATAGGTTTCATGTTGCATCTTTTGGATTCAAAACTTAGTGGTAATTATAGAAAGAAAAGCATGAATGAAGCATGAGTAGGGGTCCATGCATTACCTTATAAGGTAGAGTGTCTGCATTTGATGTTGGTTGTCTTTCTTTGTCTAGTCTTCATAGTGTCTTCTGTTCATCTTGAGTTAGCACTGCATATTAGGTCTAGGGTCTTGTCTTGTATCAAGAAGAGAAAAGAGATGTTAGATCCAGTTGGATCTAAGCAATACATGAACCACAAAACAACATACATCAATCATGTTTTCAAAAGCTGAATATTTACCCATAACATCAATGCAATAACAAGATATACCTCAGCATCAACTGAATAAAGAAAATCAAAGGGACATATCCTTATGACATCTTTCATTACATATGGTTATTAGTCTGCATTTTCAAAAGTATTTCTATTTGTAGAACCAGAAGAATCTGAATTAAAGGGATTTAGGTCTTGAATCTGAAAAAAAACTTTCTTCAGAATGACATCAGCCTGTTAAGTTAACAAACACAAATAAATCAACCAACATTCATGAATGAGTGTTCCCACAAACATTAATTGGCTCATGTTATTTGCTGACCTAACAGGATTGATTAGTGATGTCTGTGCAATAGGTGAACAAGTAACTAAATGCAGATAACAAAAGAAATGCAGTGAGTGTCACAAGCCCATGCTCAAACTTCACATAAGACATTACATATAAGAAGGTTGTGAGCATTACAAGAGGATACAGTTCATACAAATGCACAAGAAGTGATATGAATAAATGGAGGTGAAATGTGTACTATTATCATGCAGGATGATTGGAAGATGTTGTTACAGAACAAAGTGCTATAAGGAAGGGTATCACTTGCAGATAAAAACGGGTGTTTTATGAAAAATGGAGGGTAAACATCAGTCCTGTGATGCAGTTGTGCATATATAAAAATAAATAGTATGCATATATGTGATGTAGCTATGCATATATAGAAAGAGGAAGTATGCATATTCATTATTCGGGCCCTGTTTCATGAGTAACATTCTTGTTTGAGAAAGCCTGAGTTCTCACTAGAGTAAATGTGAAGACAACATAATGATAGAAATCAAGGACAAGATATAAGTAGTAAAATGTTTCCAGTTCAATAATGACATCACAGTCTCTATATATTTACAATGACCTTCAGACATGGTGGCTAAGCATTTAAAACCATGGTTTTAACATTCAGCAGAACCAACAAAAATATGGAGTTTATCTCAATAGACAACAGAGTAAAGTAATGGTAAAAGCCAGATTCATCAGCATAATTGATACACCTTTTGAATAGTTCAAGTTCAGCTATGTATTGCAATAGATTTTTGGCATATATTTCAATGATAAGTATAGATATCAATAGCAATCACGGACTCCACTAATAGTGGGTATTCAAGCATGTGGAAAATAAGATAGGTAGCTTTTATCATCTTTCTAGCAAGAAGACATGAAAGAAAATCAACAAAAGACAGAATGGAGCTCATTTATCTCCCAGTAAAACAAATAACAACCTGCATATGATTAACAAGTTTACATCTAAATGTGTAGGATAAGCCATGTGGGTGTTCACATTTTGTTACCATTTGACATTATGATAGGAACATTAATAATAGAGAGTAACATTATTCATATAGTGGGTGTTCAATCACAAGGAAAACCCAAGAAGAGCGACTTATCTGTGGCTTTCATGCAGAGAGGTCGTGGTTGAAGAGCCCGAGCTCTCTATGTTCAGAGTGCCACGACAACACCATAAAGTGGAAGTAGACTTGAAGATCAGTGGAGAGAGGCCGATAACATGCCATATATCATGGAAGAACTCAAGTTACAGAAAGTTCAAATATGCAGAGAACCTGCAGTGGAGAGCAAAGATGCAATGACAGTGCCATGATTCATGGCATCCAAAACTCTGAGTTTGACTCCAGTTCGAGAGGTAGAGCCTGAGCTCTTTATAAATTTGCCCTAGCAATCATTTCCAGTCAAATGCCCAGTAACATGAAACTCTAAAATCTAACACAGAGAACTCTGAGCACAAGAAGAAGCAACATGGTGGCACAACCAGTGAACTAGGGTTTTCAAAAGCCCTTATTCTTCTCCCAATCAACAAAATACAAAAATGAAATACATAATAACTTTACCAAATTGAATGGACTTGAATTCTATCAAAGTACAAAGAGGGAGTTAATCTCCAGATTAATTGTAGTGCCTGATAGCTCATACAAATGCCACGACACCCTCCCCAAAATGACTTAAAACATGATAGGTGTTTTGATGGGTCATGTTGACCATGGTGGTAAGGTGTCATTTTTTCCATGGGTTAGAGTTTTTTGAGGCTATGGAGTCAGGTTTATGTCATGGAGTTAGGGTTTTTTTTCATGTTATGGCAGTGGTTTTAGGTTTTAGGTTAAATTTGGATGGGTTTCTAGATGTTATGTAATAAGGTTGGTAAAGTGTATAGAGAGATATATCTTATTTATCAATTTTAGGGAGGCTAAACTTAGGGTTTGTTTTAGACCACTTGTTAGGCCATGTAGTTTAGTAGTCAGCTATTATGGAGGGCTTTTGGGGGGAAATGTTTTCAAAAATAAGCCATGTTGGCTATATAGTGGAATATTTGCTTCATGTTTGGGGGATTCATAATTGTAGAGGGAAGAGCTTTTAGTGAACTTCTTGTTCCTATAGCTATCATTTTATGCTTTTGTATCCATTGTTGGTTCATGTTTATGATATCAATTTTGTGCAAGAGGATGCTTGTGTTCCTTGCCATTATTTTGAGATTCATTCATGTAACTACATACATATTTTTTGAAAATAATATAATTTCCCCATTTTTCATACATTTTTTGGTGATCATATGTTCAAATCCTATTCAATTTTTTGCATTCAAGTGTAATACCTCTGTAGAATGGATTAGTGGATTGTATCATTTCCTATTCTAGATTACAGAATATAAGCCTTTTGTAGAATATGCATGTTGTTGATAGTAAGATTGCTATTTGTGGTTAAACCCTAGTAGTGACCTTCTAATTAGCCTATGTATTGGGTAGTGAGTGATATTGCAGATATCATTAGGGTATGTTAAGTGAGTGTCACTTTGAAGCTTTGAGAGATATGAAACTATTTGGTGTATCACCTTTTCAAGCTTTGTTCATGCAATTTTAGTTAGAGTTTCTATCTTTCCCTCTCAAAATCAGGAGAAGATAGTATAAAATTGATACCCAAATTCAATAGGAACCAGCCTAGAATCCGAAGACTCCTTCTTGATCATAGTCCACCCATAGCTAGAGAAGGTTTCCATTGTTAGGATGGAATTGTCATGTAGCCCTAATTCCTGAGTTGGGGTGAAAATTCTAAACCTCAACAGTTTTTGGCATGCCTGGTGGGACACATTCTTTAGTGAACGGATCAAATTGCATTGCATCACTTGTTAGTTCTAGTGTGCTATCAGCAAGATTCAGACCTTAAAGAGGTCACATTTCGCATATCTAGTGGATCCATGAAGGAAAGTCTATTGTTTCAAAATGAGAAAAGATGGTATTTTTCAAGTTGTTTCATATTCTAATTTCCAGTCTTCAGATGAATAAAGATGTCAAGTTTTTAAGGAGGATATGCTTACCCAGATGGTCAGTTTTCAAGCTTTCCATCATTTCATGAAAAATATGTTCAAGAGAATCATTTTTAGTCTTATCAAGGTCAAGAATCACAATATGATTTTCATTATTATACAACTGATAATGATTCACAAAATAGAGATACTGCAAGTATGTTATAGAATATGCGTATGCAGATTGAAGATATTAAGAGGCACCAAGAATCTAAATTCCAGCAAGAGTTGGACAGGCAACTAGAAGAGCATGCTTATCAGGCCCATATCCAATAGCAACAAGCATTGGCTCAGCAAGATCAAGGATTTAGGAAGTATCTGGTAAAGTAGTACAATATCAATGAGGCTAGGAATGAGGTCAAGCATGCAGAAGAGTTGCAAGCTCAGAAGGATACTTATGAAAAGCTGAAAGTTCAAAAGAATGCTTATGAAAGGAACTAAGAGCTCATCAAGAATTTAATGAGAAATGTCAAGAGTTGATAGTTGCCATGTTAAATCATGGTCATGAGTTTCAATTAGAGAAAGAAAAAGAATTAAGATTTCAGAAAGAGTTTCATGATAAAGAGCTACTGGATCTCAAGCAAAATATAGAATTCCTGGCTTCTACAGCTGATACATACAAGAGAAGTTTTCAACTTTAGAATGAGAAGTGTTTTCAGCTTGAGGAAGAGAAGGAGACCATTGAACAAGAGGTTACTAATCTAAAGAAGAATCTTTCTGAACAACACAAGACAAAGAATATTGCAGCAAATCAGGATAATTGTGCTGACGATAATGTACTTATCCTACAAAAGAATAAGGAGGATGAAGAAGATGATCATTTTTGGGACGAGATGGAGTAGTTTTGCATTCATCTTGATGTCAAGCCCGCACTTCCAAAAAGCACCTACAAGCTACAAGATGAGATTATTTCCAACTAGCATAATGATGAGTAGATAAATCAGACTGAAGTAATTTCTCAAGAACCTGAGACTATCAAGGAAGGCTCTAGATTCATTATCTCTCATGGCTATCCTATCAAGCATTTGGCCAGGATGGACAGTAGAAAAGAAGAACAAGTTGTGCCAACATCTCTGCATGATATCCTATCAAAAGATGTAGCTGAGGAGGAATTGAATCAGTTTGTTGTCCCAATTAATCAAGTAAGTAAACCTCTTTTGGATCTTCACCAAATATTGCTAGTTTCTGATTCTCTTCAAAATGATGGTGTTTACAATCAACTTGATCAAGTAAGTAAAGCTCATATCAATCAGATCCTTGTTAGGAAATGATCACACATATCACCTATGTTCATTTTATAATAGCTTTCCAGAAGCATGTGGATTATTATGAGATGAAAAGGATGGGAAGTTATTTTTCACAATCAGTGAATGGTTTTATTTAACCAGGCTTCAAGGTGGTTAAAGTAGGCTAGTTTAGGTTTTCTTTTCAATAAGTGTAGTCTAGCACTAGGTTTTAGGTTGCATGAGTCTAGGTTTAGGTGCATTTTCATTTCAATAAGGTTGCATTCATGTGTGTCCTAGTTGTCTGACTCTTGTTTCCCAATGATAAGGTCTGAGTTCATGTCTAGTAGGCAGACATCTAGTAGAAGTTGCCAGAATTGTTACCCTAAATTTGCACATTTCCAATCTAACAATCATACATACAAAAAATTGCATAAATGTACATCTTTTCCATATTTTTTATTCAGAAGATGGTAAAAATACCTTGCTATTACATTCATACTATCAGAAAATTGTATTCTAAGTATTGATCATGTTTTAAAATTCAAAATTCGAATTGATCATTACATTGTGCATTCGAACTGAATGTAATATGCATATAGGTTTCATGTTGCATCTTTTGGATTCAAAAATTAGTGGTAATTATAGAGAGAAAAGCATGACTGAAGCATGAGTAGGGGTCCATGCATTGCCTTATAAGGTAGAGTGTCTATATTTGATGTTGGTTGTCTTTCTCTATCCAATCTTCATAGTGTCTTCTGTTCATCTTGAGTCAACTCTGCATATTAGGTCTAGGGTCCTGTCCTATATCAAGAAGAGAAAAGAGATGTTAGATCCAACTGGATCTAAGAAATACATGAACCACAAAACAACATACATCAATCAGGTTTTCAAAAGCTAAATATTTACCATAACATCAATGTAGTAACGAGATATACCTCAGCATCAACTGAATAAAGAATATCAAAGGGACATATCCTTATGAAATCTTTCATTAATATAACCTGACGAATATAGGGAACCTGACGAAAAGTTTAGTTAAGGAACGCCGACAGACTGCAAGTTCAAACTGACAACCAAGAACCGACAGTTAGTTACATCCCACAAAAAGTGGATTTGACTTTCCACGTTAGATAAATCATTGAAGTTGTATTTATAGCTTCTTGATTTTTTTTAAATCCATTGAGTGCAGAGGAAGCAATTTAATTTTTAGTGTTTTAATTAGTTTTACTTTTTTTAAACATGCAAACTAAAGATCAAGGTCAAGTTGTAAACCTTAGATCTAAGAGTTAACATTGTAATACATGAATTCCAAGATAGGTCAAATACTTGTATAAATAGATGCTCAATCCATTGAGTAAATAAGTTGATCAATGAAGATAGTAGCCATGGACAACAACTAAAGACTAGACAAAGAATTCATGCAGAAGAACACACACAAAATCAAATCAGTTTTCAAGAACAGAACAGAGGCTACCAACAAGCAGAGAAAAGGTATTCATCAATCAATTAAGGTGATATTATTATTGTAAAAGATTTAATGGATATGTAAATCAGAAATATTAGATTACATATAGTCAAGTCAACATTTGTACTCATTGTAACAAGTGTAGTACACTAATGAAATCCTTTCAAGAAAGGTGGGCTTAACCATCCTATTGTAAATCTCATAACTGAGGGCACACTTAAAAAAGTGTTGCTAAAGCTCTTAACAGAGTAGATATTAATAGGTCTCCACCTTAATACTCTTAACAGGGTAGATCATCAGAAGTGATCAAATTTTAAGCCTTAATCGGCTCCCTTCCATTCTGCAGATAGTGAAGTATTGTGAGTGTCATCCCCACTATAGTTTTTACTTCCTAACAAGAGTTTTCTGCAATACCATATCTTGTGTTATGTGTTTATAAATTTCATGAATGTTTCTATGAATGATAGAAAACTATTAAAGATTATGAACAAACAATATATACATAAGAAAGAATAATAGTAATGGTTGGTAAATCAGAATTGAAAGATTACTAATGGTGAATTGTGTAAACTGTTAAAGGTTTAGAGGTACTGATTCACACCTCCCCTCTTAGTACTACTTCCCATTAATTCCAACAATTGGTATCAAAGCTGTGGTATCTTCTTTGAAAAGTTTAAAAGCTTAAGATCAAAGATCTTACAATGGAGAAGTACAAACTTGATTAGAATATTGAGAAAAAAAATCTTGAGATACAGATGTTCTATGAATAGTATAAAGAAGCAAGAATCAAGATGAGAGAGCTGTTAGATGAAAGAAAAGGTATGGCTACTCGGAACAATGAAAAAGACTATCAAGAAGAAGAGGTTCCAAATTTCTTTGAATCTTTAGGCTCAAATGAAAGTAATACATCAGATACATCAGAAGAGAATGTCACAAATCTAAAAGAGATCAATCAACATCTAACAGAGAAAATAAAGATGCTGCAAATCGGACAAGAGACCTAGATGGTAAGAATGATTGGTGTGATGAGTTATGCCAGAAAAGCTAAAATAGAGAGCAGTTTCTATTGATGATAGAAAGAAGATTACAAAGAAACTAAAAGAAAATAAAATGGAAATTCAAAGACATGCTGAGCATCACCATGATCTCAAAAATCAGATTATCCTTATGAGTCAAGAAGCAAATAGAATAAATGTGGAACTCATTGAAAGAATATAGATTGTCGGTGAACTAAGAGAAGAAAATGAAAAGCTAAAGCATGAGGTTAGAATTCAGCAACAACATAATGAGATTATTAGAAAGGCTAAAGAAAGCAATAAAAGAATGGATGACTTTCTTGAAGGACAACGAAGAATCAACAACAACAACGGTATAGGCTTTACCAAAAATGGAGAATCATCAAATCCAAAGAATGTCTATGAAAATCCAAGACCAAGAAAGCTAAAATGCAAGCACTGTGGAAAGAAAGGGCACACATCAAATGTATGTACAGGTAAAATGAAAGGTACTCCTAAGTCTACACCTACATCTTCATTCATAGGATTCTGTTATAAATGTAACAAGAAAGGACATAAGGCTTATGAATGCAAGAGAAAGATAGAAAAGCCAAAGAAGGAAACCTACATGGAAAAATACTGTCCTACATGCCAGATGAATGGGTACACATCTGAGGAATGCTAGAAAAATAAAAAGAAAGCATGGAAGCCAAAAGGTAAAGAATTTCCTTATCAACCAAAGGGAATCGATAATCAATATGTATGGGATTACAACACTTGGACAAACTATACAGCATGTGGTAGATATGGTCACATTATTGCAAACTGCATGAGAGCATGGACCAAAAGGTCTAGAGGCTGGTCAAACCTTGAAATGGCATGCCTACACTGTCATAAAGTGGGTCATCTCAAGAAAGACTGCAAAGACCGATTGACAGAAACAAGAACATATCCCAATGGAAACACCATTAAAGATATCCAGAGGGCAAGAGACAAAATGTGGATAAAATATTCAAACAATGATGAAGCTGGACCAAATAATGCAAATGGTGACACCCCATCCAATGGATCTGGTGACACCACTAACCCCACTTGAGCTGAACAAGTAAGTATGGAACCGCACTATACCAAGTTATATTTTGCATCAGTTCCATTATACAAATTGATGGATGGTAAAAATCTAAATAATCCAAAGATGCATATTACTTTACTTGTTACCAATGTAAGAATGCAACACCGTTGGTAAACACTTACCAAAAATCATCGGTGAACACAAAAATGAGTTGTTTACACTTACCAGCGACCGTCGGTAAGAAAGAAAAGTTCAGAAATGATCGTGACAGAGTACCGATATCTGTCGGTAAAATCAAAGTGGTTAACAATTGCCTAAAGCATCATCTCTTCACCGATAATGATGTTAAATATCCTCTAGAAGAAACCCATCTTCACGTCCTGACAAGTTGTTGAGCATTTATTGCAAAGACTTAGGTCAAAAATTCTATAAATAGTCAACGCGACAACTTCATTTTTAACCCATGACTTGAAGAGAAAGCAGAGTGAAAACCAAGCTATTGAAGAGAAGAAAGCAGAAGCATCTCTAGATCAATTCAACACACAAAAAATAGATCCTTCATCACTATTGTGAATTGAAGTAAGTACCAAAGGCACCAAAAGATCTCTGTCATTATTTTATCAAGAAATCCCTAATTTCAAGAATACCCTAGAAACTTGAAATACAATGGCAACCACATCAACAACCACTAAGATAAAGAATGATAAGAGGAATGTGGTTAAAATGATCAAGAATAGCACGTGTAGAACCTAAGTACAAAATTTGTCCATAAATTGCATCGAAACCCGATGAAGCCGACACATTTTCAAAAATTATGCCTAGGGTTTTTCTCATAGAAGACGTTAGGTCTTATATTCACTGCAAGATCATAGAATTAGGTTATCTTGAAATGGATGAAGTGTTGTCTCTCAAAATTGCACCCTGTTAAGTTTGCAGGAACTTAACCTTTTGGAGAAACATGGAAACATTCCAAGTTTGTGGGTAAACTATGGCTGGAATGAATCTCCGGGTCCTAGGCCAGCTTCCTATATGATGGTCACCTGTTTGCTTTTTTAAAAGACTGAAAACTGATGGGGAAAAGGGATAGAAGGATTGCATGAGACGTAAAAAGCTGAAATGAAACCTAAACTAAGGTGATCCACCAAATTTGACATGAAAACATAACACACATAGGATTAAGCCCTGGGTCAACTATATTGAATTGGAGGTAAAACACAAATCTCTTGTATAGGCATGCATTAATATTTCATAACAAGGTCATGATTAAACTAGTTAAGAGGAAAGACTTCACAGTTAACAGCTCAAACTAAGACACTAGTTACAACCTGCAAGCAAACATACTCTTTTGCAAGTAGATGCTACAAAGGGACATGATTAAAAGGAAATAAAATCATTCACAATTAACCCATCAACCATCTACAACGCATACAAACAAGAAGAAAAGAGACAAGGCTGACATAATTCAATAAATTGATTCCAAGAACTTCAAGCTCTGCATATTATTTCTCACAATGAGTTGCAGACTTATGCACAAAAATATACCAAGGACAGAGAAAATGTCACAAAGCATGCCTCCTTGCATAATC
>MU225683.1:3377467-3396476 GCA_018584345.1 Thuja plicata | reverse complement strand
AAAAACCCTCTCGACATAACACTAAAAGATATTCAAATCAAACAAGAATAAGCTCTACAAACCACAACCGAAAATGAGCCTAAATTGCTATAGAAAGGGGCTATAAAATATTTTGCAATAGTCGAACCCAGTAAAATTTAAAGAAACAGAGCTATTATTGAAGAGAGAAATAAATCTCCAAACCAGCTTAGCGAAAGAGAACCACTTTAAAAATTCTGATCATTCTTAATCCCTAAGGACTCCTCTTCTCTACTTACACAGATTTTATTCGAGGCCAACATAGAAATGTCAAAATGATTTCTTAATAACTATTTTTAGATTTACAATCTCAACACTTTCTCTAGGCTGAAGTATAAAAGCTATAATAATAAATACAAAACGATTTTAAGACTAGTTTCTAGGAGAACAATTAGCAAAATATAGAAATATATATGGATGTAAAACTCAAGATTGTGTCTTACTCGTTCTGTCCGTTGATTTCGTAGCCCTTGATCCCTGAAACATTCTGCAGACATTCTTTCCACTGTTGGATGTCATGACTCGGATATCTCCCCTTCTCTTCGTGTTTGGAAAATGCATCTGCAACTCCATTTTTGATGTAGCGGAAGTCTGATGGCTGAACATTGTAAAACAGGGGAATAATTCTAGCCTTGGTTTGGAACATCAAAGCTAGCTCAGCTAAGCACCAAGCAGACTCTGCATATTTTGGTGATAAGATGGCTATATGCACTGTGGCATTCCTTATGGCATTCTTTATAGCAGAAGAAAAATAATCCCCCAGCTCAGTCTCTGGAGCATCTAGATATGCCCTGATCCCAGCTTGCTGGAGAGAATGGTAGAGCTGCTGAGCCAGAGTTGTTTTGGTGTCTGGGCCTCTATGGTTAATGAATACATCATACTGCTTTGCAGTCAGGGGTGATTTAATCTTCTTGTTGGGAGGTTCAAGTGCAGAAAAAGGATCTACTCGACCAGATCTGGAAGTAGAAGCCATTAACAGAAGACTGAAGAAAAGCCCTGCTGTTGTAAACAAAGAATTCAGTGCTTCAACAGGGAAGAGTATGGAGATACAAATAGCAGATAAAGGTAAAGTTTATGGAGTGGAGTGTGTGCTTCCACGCTATTGCCTGGGAAGAAAAGAACAATGATAAAAGGTAAAGTTTACAGAGTGGACTAGAGTCTGTGCTTCCACGTTATTGCCTGGAAAGAATAGGGAAATGATAAAAGGTAAAGTTTACAGAGTAGAGTGGAGTAGAGAAAGATCAAATTGGTAGGTTTTTTCCACATTATTCCCAGCTTCTGAACACGACAATGAGAAAAGGAAAAGTTAATGGAGTGGGGTCTCTGCTTTATTCCACGTTATTGCCTTTGCAATAGGAAAGAAAAGTGTGGAATCGGAATTGCATTCTATTGTAGAAAAGCAAGTGCTCATGCTACCGTTTCGGTATTTATGAATTTGATGATAGCGAGACCAATGCAGATATTTTTCCACCCATTCATATGAAATCCACAAGTAGGAAAACCTTTATAAATCTTTATTGTTCTCGTAATGCAATTTAAACTTTCTTTAATTTAGTAATGCCCATATTTACTGGAAAAGGGTACATATAATATAAATGTAAAGATTACGGTGGAGAATAGTAGTTAAGAGGTTGGTAAATAAATTGTTCATTAAAGTTCTTTTGATTTTTTCCTCATACTTTTCGTTAAACTTTCATTTTACCCGTATAGCATCAAAGAAAAAAGGGAATTCTATTCACATCAATAGGTGTAGTATGAGACAATAAAGATTTCATCTTATTATTATAGTTCTCATTTGTAGACTATTTCCACGCATGATTTTCATAATCTACTTTATCACATTTGAATGAGAAGAATTTGGGATTACTAAATATTTAGGTGCATCAATATTAAAGCTTTCATAAATAGCAATAGGAGAGCTAGCTAAACTCAAACTATCATAGAAATCAATCATATAATCGCGAAGACAAGATTAAGATGACTAACAATATATTAAAAACCATACTTTCAATGTTGTGCGATGAGAGGAAATCTTTCACTATTAAAGAAGGAGAAAAGGATGTCAAGCTAGGCATTCCAACAAAAGGAAAACAATTAGATTTGAATATTATAAAGACTCCAAAGACATTGTTTTATTTTAGCTATATAATTTTTTGTTGTTTATATATTTTTTTCCCCTGATTTCTTGTCTTCTTTGAAGGATTTTTCCACAAGATTTTAGTTTATGTTTTGTATTGTCCTTTCTTAGACTATTGTTTGTAACTAATTGCAGTATTTAATAAAAAACAAAGACACGAAATTATAAAATTTTGTACTTTTGTGTCGTTCTATCACACCTACATCTATGCTTTAAAGATGGATTTTACGATACCATTGTAAGTGTCGAAACTACAAACAAGGTCAATGATATCATGTCTACCTAGCTTAGGGTTGGTGCTCTATCAAGGTAACTTAAAGGCTGGAAATTATGACCAACTACCTCAGGGTTGAATGGCTATGTCAAGTTTGGGGATCTTGTATTGCCCTTATCTCAAGTTTGGTGATCTTGTAGTGCCCTTCCAACTACTTCTCCCCACATATGAGTACCTCCCACTAGTAATTTCACAATGTCTCTCCTTTCGCTTTTAGATTCTTCTTCCATTATAGTTCTCCCTTCACCGTGACATTTATTCTAAAGCTTCTCATTAGACTTTATTTTTGCATCCTCTAATTATTAAGACTTAATAGCTATTATACAAGTCCCTTATATTATCCTATGTAAACTGTTGATGTGTTTCTCTCCCTAAATCTTGAATCTCTAATATCATAAAATGGAACTTGACCATGCAACCTATAAAATACTAAATGTACTCACACCTATGTATACACACATAATGGGCACTTCAAGAAAGAAAATAGAGGATAATAAAACATATTTCATTTATCTATGAAAGCAATTGTACATTGTTATGTTTTACATGGGATTAACTCTCCTTTACCTAGGATTAACGTATGAGAACTAGACCAAGCAACCTCATGATAGTGCCCCTAAGAAGAATCACTAACTTCAAGAGGTGGAAAGGTTTTTCTATAGGAAAATCAAATGCATGTCATAATCATCTTTATTCTTAATTCTTTTTGGAATTTCTATATGATAAATTATTTTAATATATCTGAAAAACTATCATATAATTACATAATAAATAAATTCCATTTAATTTAATTTTAGGAATATGAGACAAACCCAAACTATTTTTATTTTAACCGATCTTTTAATTATTTACCACAAACAAAAAATATATCTAACAATATAAATTAGATTTGTATGCTTGATGTAAGATTTCATTTATATAAAAATATTAATTGTGAGTGTTGGTTGTAAGAAAATTGATGTAGCTATATGTCATTGTAGAATAAAATTTTCAAGGTCTATATTGCAATGATATTAGAAATTTCTTACCTCAAATTACTAATCTAGAACCCAATCTTATTGATACATTTGTAAAATATTTGCTAGAAGATTTGGCTTTGATTTGTTCAATGATGAATTGTTCAAGAGTTCGCCTTGAGTCGACTCAGATTTGATGTACCATGTAGCGAACTTTATGAGGTTCAGTATGTCAAACAACTTTGATTCTAAAAAAGAGATGGAAGAGCAAGTGTTTATCACAAAGCATTGCTAGATACAAAGTTGACATAAACTTGAAAGCTTGTTGAGTCTTTAGAGACTGATTTTCTTCAACTTGACTAAAGATTATTGGTTAGAAGAAGATTTTTGGATATTTTAGAGATTAAGTAGACCAAGGTCTAGTCGGATGCTCCACAATTAGTGCTAGACTCATGACTATGTAGGACACCACCCTTTGAAATTTATTGACAAGTTTTTCATTCTCATGTCTTACAATCAAAACTATATAAAATAGAATCCAAACAAGTCCTAGAAGAGATGTTGAGGATACACTTATAATTCCCTATTTCTTGAAGTTGCACCTATTAACTTAGAAAAAAATGCATCAAACATCAAATAAATATCTATTACTCTAAATATATTCTCTGAAGATAAATGAGATAAACTTTCATTAAAAAATAATTTTCTACTATTTGCTGATAAACCTTCATATAACAATATTGATTTATGTGTACCTCTACATATTCTAGTGTTCTCTGATGTGCCTACTTCTCCTCATCCACAACCACATCTGAAAAAGAGTCAGCCAAATGGAATAAAACAATTTTAAAAATAAAATAAAGGGAAGAAAAGAATAAGTTAAAAAAATTATATAAGATGAATTAATAGGCACATAATTTTTTTTACAAAATTATTAAAAATATTAAATTTATTATTAATGGTGTAGGTGTATATAATTCTTGAATAGTGTAGATATATGTAATTAAGAAATCTATATGAAATATTAAATATCATTTTGAGTGACTCTTCTCAATAAATGATAAGGATAATGTTCAATAATACTTATAATCTTTGATTTTATTTTATTTTAACGATCTAGGAGATGTTTACCTATAAAAATAATTTAGTTCTTTAGCTAAGACTTTTTGTGAGCATCAATGAGACAATATAATTTCTAGAAAAAGTAGCTCAAGAGTGAGAAAATTAGAATCTTAAATAAGTACACTAAGTTGCATTATGTGTCAATATGATAATTACCAACATGTAAGAAAGTTAGCTCAAGAATTTGAAATATGTATACTAAATTATATCATATGATCTAGTTTAAAAACTTGACTTCACCACATACTATAATCATAAATTAAATTAAATTAAATTTGTTAACAACACTCTCTCTCTCTCTCTCTTATTTTTTCACATTCTAGGTATGTAATTTAATTTATATACGCTATTTGTATTTTTTTAATTTTTTTTGTAAAAAATAAAGTTAGTTAATATGTTTTTTTATTTGTAGAATATAATCGTATCTAAAGTTTAAAAATATGCTTTTTTCTCTGATAGTGTAGAATTTTTTTTATACTCGTATGTAAAAAGTTATTTTTTTAAGTTTTTATCTAGTCCGTAAAACTTAAGAAAATATGAAAAACACAAAACCGTTAAAATTTAAAACCCTAGTTACAACTAAAACCCTAAACCCTAGGTACAAATTTAAAATTGACTGAATGTACGTATTTCCACAACTAAAATCCTACATGTGTATACATAAACTCTTAGAGTTTATAAAACCAAAAGACACAAAACCCTAGGTAGAAATCAATCTCTCTCTCTCTCTCTCTAGTGAGAACTTTGATTTAGTTTAAAATTCTTGGCTTTGTTTTTTTCAATGCTTAATTTCATTGTGTAATTTAAGTTCATGTTTAAAGTTATATTTTTAAATGTTTTCTTTAATTATAATTTGTTTCTTTGTAAGGTAAAATATATGTTAAATAGATTCGTCATTTAGTAGTTGTAAATTTTAACTTGATGTTTGTATATATATGTAGGTTACATTCATTGACATATTTGACGGATGAATTTTCCATAAATGACCTTTTAGGTCAAAATCCACCACCACCACCACCTCCACCACCTCCACCCCCTCCACCTCCCCCTCCACCTCCACCTCCATCCACACTTGAACAATTGAGAGAAAAAATAATGTAAAATATACATGCATTATTACAAGATATAAATACCATTAAACCTGGTCCCCATCCACCTCAACACCTACTACGGCTTGCGAATTCCATGCAAGGCATTGTGGATTTTTTCTAGGAACTAGACTCTAAGCTTGATAGTTTTCAAAGATGGAGGGAGTCTATGCGTGCATATTATTCTAATGGCCTCTCTTATAAAGAGGTTAATGATTTGAAAATTAAAAAAAATGATTTGCGTTGTTGTTTATAAGCCCAAAAATGAAAGAGCCCATACCTCTAAATACGCCATGGTTTTCTATCAGGTGGTGTCAGCATTTAGAGATTGCTTAACACTTTTGGGAGCGGTGGTGTATGGTATTTGACCATCCACCACACGGTAATCATGAGGTGCCAATGTATTTTTTGAGAAAATTATGGGTTGAGTTTGAATTGGGTATGAAACCCAATTACTTTGGTCCATGAGATCATTTCAGAGGGTTGGCGGTGGTATGCCACAAGAAAGGCTAGGGGCCCATCTGAGTGATGCAATTTGAGATCATATGCATGATGATCCCATTGTTCCTCCTACTCATGTTATTCATGCACCCATCCAACATCGAGTATTGCAAACTGCACTTGGTTCATTAAGTGCCCTTTCAGGCAATTTGTTGGAGTAGATGACACATATGAGGGCTCCCCCCAATACACCACATCATTACATGATTTGCAAGAATATATGTATCGGTGAGACTGATCCTGTCCCCACTGATGTTGGACATGATACTACTTATGATGGAGATGATGACACATCATATGTTGATCTTCTCTGCACAGAGGATGATCATCCTATAAAGGCAAATTTATTTATATTTTACAGTGCAATATCAACAATTAGTCACAAAGGCTCAGGCTCACATGCCTATAGTATGTTTTTTATGATCCATAAATTTTAAGTGTTTATATACTTACTAATTTATGTATAAATTTGACTCATCCTTTCGTTCTATTTATTTTAAATACAATTGGAGGGCAGTGGATTACCTGAGGATGCCTCACATCTACGTCCTTACCCATCAATCACTTTTGTTGCGCATGTTCACACACCCATAATATGCTTTTCTTCCATAATTCTTAAGCATTTATATACTTTAGAATTTATGTACAATTTTGATTCATGCTTTATATATGTTTCCAAGTCAACAGCACCATTTCTCTTGTTATGGCTATTGAGTTGAGCCAAATGCAACCATCCACATTGTCGTTTGAGGTCACCGATAAAAATTAAATTTGTAATGTCTACTCTGTAGTTCTTTTATATAGGGATTATCAAAATTGACCCATGTGATCATACTCAATGTTTTGTTTAATGTTTTTTTTGTACAGGAGTTGACTTCTTGTACTTTTTCTATTGATGATAGTGGAGCTACACATCACGTAGAGAGCATTACTCACCATACTGGCACGGTAAAATTGTAATGTTCATTATTTGCTTACTTTATAAGTCAATCATACAATTCATTTAAATTATACACACATGTTGTCCTCATGTGTTCTTTTAAACCTGTATAGGATTATGCAGCTACTCCTTATACTATAGACACACATGTTAATGTTGCTAGTGAGTAGACACAACAAGATGGTACATCTCAGTCACCTTCACGTGGAGTGAAGAGCTCCACATAGGAGCTATATGATTAGAGTTAGCTTACATGTTAGTGGTTTGAGTTTCTTATATTGTTTCATAGACTTGTTACTTTTTCTAATTTACATGTTATATCAGGACTTTTTATAATGGTATCAGGACTTATTATGATATAACTTGTTATGTTATTATCATGGATTTGTTATGATGGCACTTTTTATGTTATTATCAAAAAATTACATAATCATATTATTCTAGGACTTGTTAGGTGATTATGATTGTGTATGGTAAAATGTGTGATCGGAACCTGTAACCAGACACTTCAATAAACCATTATATGAAGGGGTTAGCAAAACATGAGATTCAAAGCACTAAACTAAAAACCCTTGAAACTGGCCTATTGGTTCCTAGTTGAAGCGAGTGTGATTCTCATAGTTGTGCATCAGATTGAACATAGAGAAATCAGTGACTTGACTAATCCAAGATGAAAGATTCAATGCAAAGAGAGGGAACAAGATCTATAGACTTTCATACTTAGATCTTGAAAGCTTGGAAATGGAAATGCATGAACTAACAAGCTAAATGCATAATATTGTGAGAAATAGAACTAAGATTCAAGAATAAGCTATCAAATGAGAATAAAAATGCATCTATATTAAGCTAGCCTGGAAACTAGAATGCCATCTAAGCTAAGAAATGAAGTTAACAATGCAAGAAATGAAAGAAAACTAGCATGAAAGAAAAGAAACTAAGAATGCACTAAAGAACTCTATAATGAAAATAGCATAATAACTTTACTCTAAATCTTCTTCATATGAAAGAGAAAGGGAGCTATCCCTTTTATAAGAGATTCCAAGGAATGAGTGGTTGAGATTAAGAGGCAAAAAAAATTGATCAATGGTGGATATGTGATTTCTCTCAATCCATGTGAGATGATAAAGTGATTTGGATTGGTCAAATTTGTGGAGAATAAAGTCAAAATTAGTATTTTCTCCCTTTTATTTGTTTTATTTGAGTTTTGAGAGCACACCCATGTGTGAATGGGTTCACTTTTTGAATTTATGAGTTTTTTAATTTTATCCCAATGTTTTATGATTTTTGGTTTTAGGGTTTGATGTTTGATTATTTGATTCAACAAGTTAGGATTAAATTATATAAGCAAGTTTGATTAAATGCTCAATAATTTAGAGTCTAGCAATAATGTCTTAGATTTATGATTTATTAAGACCAAATATTTGAGAAAAAAGGGGGCTATGGGTTTACTAGACCATTCTTGGGTGATTACATTCTCCCCTCTTTGACTAATGTGTGATCGATATGGGAATACATTGGGTCAAAGAACATTTGAAGTTTGATTGAATTTGGAAATAGCTTGATGTGAAGCGATGAAACTATCCCAGAGATTAAAAACTGATTCTGAACTTGATTGAACGAAGACTGATTGGAGATTTGAAGATATCAGCTTCGGACTTGATTGAGCGAAGACTCATAAAGAGGTCAGCTCCAGACTTGATTGAACAAAGACTGACAAGGTGATTTGAAGATATCAGCTTCAGGCTTGATTGAGTGAAGACTGATAAAAGAGTTTGAGCATTCAGTTTGATGTGAAGCGATGAAACTAAATGTTCGTCCTCCAAGCATATTTTCCATTTTGAGATTAAATTTGAATGACAAACCAACCTGATGTGGTGCGATGAGACTGATTTCCATTTGATTGATTTGATTGGGATAATTGACTTGATATGGATCTTGATGAAGCCACTTACTAGATTGAGGGGAGTTTTCAAATTCATATGGTGCGATGAATCTGATATGCCCCTAGAGCTTGAGATTCGATGTGCAGTGATGAGAATCACTTGGTTAGATCTCTATTTGAGTCAGGGCCTAATGCCTCTAGAGATTGAACTTATTGATGTGAATCAAATTTTTGATATTGTGGTATTGCCACCTCAGGAGGGAAATTGAAAGGAGGGGAGGCATAAGCCCGATAGATCAAAAAGCATTGAGAAATGTGAGATGCAAACCTCTTTTAAGATCCATTTGACCATGTTTGACCTAAATTTGAATTAAGTTGACTTTTTGAATTAAGGAGGGAAGTGCGCAAGAAATTTGATCAAAAAGAATCTTGAATCAAAATCCTGTGAGGAAAGCGTCAACAATCAACTACATTTGTTAAGATTGGGTTAAATTACATTTTTAAGGATCAAAACACCATTAGATTTTGATTTTGGTCCAGAAAATGGATTCAGAGTGGTCTGATTAACCAAGGGTGCAATTTTCGCTTCTACAGGAGCATTTTAAAAATTATGTCAAATTATTATATAAGGCCCGGAGGGGTCATTTTCAAGTCATTTTCACCATCCACCTTTTGAGTTTTGAGAAGCTTCTCTAAGAAAAAATGGTGGTCCCAGTGTTTACTCATCGTTTTGAGTGTATGCGAAGGCATGGATGGCCTAGAGATTATGTGCCACCTATAAGTAGTCAATAAAATTCAACTTTGCATGTTAATTTTTTCTATTTTGGTCGAGTTTTCATCTTTTTTGCACGTTTTTACCATGTATCTGCAGTTCGTCGTACGGTCTTGCGAAAGAGGTCGTACAACAATTTGCCAAAAAATATTTTTTCGTAAGAAGTGATTAGATTTTTTGCACGGTCCTGAACCACCTATCATATGACAATATTCATGCTTCCCCTTTTATAGTCTGAAACCATCTAATCTATTGTATGATACTATTTTTGTCGTCTGGCCTGTAATATTTTATCGTATGAACCTTGGGGCCACTTTAGTCATTTATGCCTTTTGTCTTATGGGAACAGAGGCATTTTTCTCTTAAGTTTGTTATCCAGTTGCGTGGTCATATTTCTTAGTAGCCTATTTGTGATCTTTTCTAATTACCCTGTAGTGATTTTTCTTTGATTTGAAGTTGATACTGATATTGTTTCTATTGTTTGTCTTCATGTAGGTGTATTTTCCTGATATTCAGTTTAGATCCACTTATCCATCCACCATGCAGTTAGTTCATGGCTTGATCAGAGAGAACATATCCGAGCTTGTGGTCTTTCGTGGTTGTTGTAGATGCCTGATATTCGGGTGAACCATGAGACGTTGACCGTGCTAATAGAGATTCCACAGCGAGGATAATACATTTTACTTGCTAATGGAGGAGATAACCATCACTCCTGAGGACATCTACAGGATTCTTTGGATCCCTTTTGTTGGAGTACGTGTGGAGTATGATTCCACACCCTTAGTCAGTGTATGGCCACTTGCTCAAGTATTTCAAGATCGGTTGATTATAGATCGATCCATCTCCTAGGGTACATTGGTAGAGAGTTATGAAGAGCATTTCCCTTTAGAGTGCATTCTCGATGGGTTCATTGGTTGTTTCCTCATGGTTGATCGATCACAACAGGGGTTCATATGTGGTTGGGCTCAGATGCTAGAGAGATTGATTACTCATCTAGAGCATCTTGGTTGGGGTCAGTGCCTTGTGGCACAGATGTATCATGAGATGCATAAGATTACTTATATGGGTATATGAGGCATGGCTGTAGGAGTTGTGGTTTTGTAGATATGGGCTTGGGAGCATCTCCCTGTTTGCAGACCTATCACAGAGGATACAGAGCAGGGTGGATAGCCCCATGTCTATAGATATTCAGGTTTCATCACATAGCCCTTTTTGGGCAAGACAAATTATTGGAGGTGCCAACTTGATGATTTGAGCTTGGTTGCGTGGCGACATTATTTGGAGGTAGAAGTCTAGGGTGAGTGAAGGATAGCCCAGAGAGAGTTCTTTGTCTCATGCCCATTGTTGGGAAATACATCCTTAGTGATAAAGAGATTCACTCTGTCTTGGGCGTTGCAGCAGTATGGTTGTATCCAGAGTATCTCCACGGAGTACACTGCTTATGCCCAATTTCTAGATGAGGAGCACATAGGCTGGTTTCGGAAGTAAGTTTTTACTTTGCATATTCTTCTTCTTCTGGCATTTTCATAGATATCTTTAGAGTTTGTAGATGATAAACGAAGCATTTGAAATTTCATTATATAGGTTATCTCTTGCATTATGCACCTAAGAGCTCATTGAGCTCAATCGACCAATGTGGGAGTACCTGGAGGGATTTGCAGATGCGGGTGTTACTCTAGAGTATCGAGACCATCTGTCTCGGTATACTTTTCCTAGATTTCTAGATCCAACAGAGAGAGTGCCTAGGATTGATGAGGATTCCCTAGAGAAGGCACCCATTGTAGATGTAGTGATCGCTCCACGGAGAGCGCCACAGAGATCACCTTAGAGACCACCATAGAGGAGTCTGACTCAGTCGAGAGAAGGAGTAGAGACCATTCCTAGTACGAGCATGACGCGAAGGTGAGGGTGACAAAGAGATTGTGGGGAGATGGGAACCCTAGGGTTGATTGGAGGACAGGTGCCAACCACACAGGTTGTAGAGGAGGAGATGTCAGACGTGCAGCCTGACCTAGGGCTAGATGATGTAGTTAGGATAGTTTCATAGCACTGAGAGGCACGAGAGGCTGTAGAGAAGGAGGGTCCTCAAAGAGAGCTGCAGTCAATATAGGATTTGATTAGGTAACCAAGGACATGACTGCGAGACACTCAGACATAGATGGTAGTATCCCAGTCCAAGATTGCAGAGCGAGATCGAGTGATCACAGGGCATGAGCGAGTGATTGTAGGCCACGAGGAGAGAGTTCAGGCTTCATAGAGCTAGGTGATATTCCAAACCAGTAGGGCAGCCTACTATGTAGCAGGGTATACTACAGTAGTTCCTATGGCACAACATGTGCCATCATATTCATAGTATTTGGTATGATCTGAGGGATCAGGTCCTCCACCTCAAACAGATGTTCCTCTACGCCCACTGCTTGATGGTGGTGAGGGAGGAAGTGAGACTTGATTATCCCTCCTCTTGTCTTATCCCATTCTGATTTTTGAGATCCATTGGATTGTACATGATTCATTTGCACCAAAGGTGCACATTTTTGCTCGATATTTATGAGAGCACATCTTTTTGTATACACCAAAACATTTTGATATATATATATATAACATAAGAAATAGATGATGCCAAAATGTAATATAAGAAATGGGGTAATTACATTTAAGGTAAGATACAATTGTGTTGTTACATTTGAAATTAGAATGTTTATTGAAATGTGAGGGATAAATACAAAGTTCCTTTTATCCTCAAATACACCAAGGAAGGATCCAAATTGATTAACCCCAAGTGAAAGATCAATGCATAAATGAATCAATCAATTGGAAATAAGAATAAAGAAGATCTTAAATTTCATTTTATAGAAAAGAATGTGTGGTAGATTTAGAAAGATTAAGAACTTTAATTGAAATGAAGAGGAGAAAAGTACTAACCTTAAAATGTTACAGATCTGAAGAATGTTGTTTTTGGGGGTCTACACTGAGTTTCTAGAAAATTTGCAACCAGATCTAAAACACAAACGCAGAGACAAACAAAACCCAGAAATATTTTTCTGATCTAACACAGTTCTAATTTTGACCCTCAAGTCAATGTCACCATTGACCAAGAATTTCTGATTCTGGCCTAGGGAAGAATCAAACTCTAAAACCTCTGATAGAAAATCTATTTTTAGATCCTAATAGTTCATTGAAAAGGGTATCTAAATCTGCACTCCAACTCATTGTTCTGAACTTGTCCTTGCAAGAAAAATAGTTTGTTTTTTTGGGGGGAAGGGTTTGCCTTAGTCAAACCCCGATTTAGGAATTAACCTTGAAATCAATAATTGAAATAAATAATGCTAGCAAGTAGTAGAAGTAAATCTAATAATTAAGATTGATATTCAATAGATATGCAATTGTATTTGAATGTAAACAAGTATGTAAATATGAAAGCTTGGACTCAATATTAGAAACCATAAACCTCCATGATTGCATGCTTGGAATCCACCTTGAAGAGAAAATGAATTAATCTTGAGGATGCACAAAGGATCTTGAAGGAAGATCACACCACCATGATGGATAGATATAGGGCTTGAATGATGAATTTTGAATGTTTGAGCCAAATCCCTTCAAAGGATTGAAAGCTTGAATCCCTAATCTTCAATGGAGAGCTTGAATGCTTGAGAGGAAGACTTGAAAAAATATAGAGAAATCAATACTTGAACTTTTTTCTTCTTGGATAGTTGATGATTCATACTTCGTATGACTTAGTTGATGGTTTTTTTCTTAGAGAAAATGAGAGGAGAAAACTTCCTTATATATGAATCTAGGGAAAAATATTCTAGAGAGGCCTACATAGGAGAATTAAATTCCAATTAGACATATATCCCTAGAAGAGGACCTATATTAAATATAATTTAAGATTCATCACTTTGGAACACAAAACAACTGACCCAGAAGCGGGAAATGAACTTTTAATGACCCCCGACAACCGACAAACTTTCAAACTAGAAAGGGAGACCTAGGTCAAAATTGAGGTCGACCCTAACCTAGGTCAAGGTTGAGATTGACCTTGACCTAGGTCAAGGTCAAGTTTGATGTTGAGCCAAGGAGTCAGAACCCCTGGAAAATGTGCCAGATGGGATGAATGGTGTCCAGAGAGGCCAAATTAGGGTCCTAAATAGGCACAGAAGTAGGAGAGGATGCAAAAATGAGGGGACAATATGATGATGGTCAAAAACACCCCCTAAGGAGGGCTAAATGTTCTTAACATGGAAGTGCTTCCATTTTAAGATGATATATATATATATATATATATATAATATATATCCTTTTTTGGTGCCCAAATATGTTACCATGTCTTTATCACTTGTCATATATCTTGTTATTGTACAATCTTTTGATATTGTATGCTTTTTGTAACTTAGATCATAAATGATATATGTAAATCATGCACGCTTTGTTGATCTTATGCCGAATATATGTCATGCTCTTGTTCTTGTTACTGACCCCTTTGTGCATAGATGGATAACCTTGAGGACATAAAATGCAGTTGATAGTGTCAACAAAGGATTAGAGGAGCATTTGGTTAGAAGAATAGATGTGATTTTAGATTTCTCTGATGGATTTCATTACCATGCTATCATGGAAGCCTAAAAATGCAACCTCCGACTTGAGTCAAGTCACTGATTTCCTTAGTCACAATATTTTCATCATTTGGACATTTGGGACACTGAACCACCTCACAATAGGTGCTTAGTAATCATGCCCAAAGCCTCTCTTAGGAATAATGTATTCAATCTAAGGATCACTTCTCCCACCATGAGGCGCATTTAGTTTGTCAACATAGGGACGTATACTTGAAATGGTACATCATAGTATGTGCACTAAGTTCCTTAAGGAGCCAATCTACCTATGCCGCAAGAAAGTAAAATACATGAAAGGAATCTATACTAGGGTTGTAGGAAGGGAAATATACTTAGTCCTTACTAAAATGAATGCTACAATTTGCAAAATTCTACTAAAATCTATTCTTTCAGCCTAGAGCATTCACTAAAGCTATCCTTGCAGGTTCTGTGGGAATATTCATGAAGTACAATGTTGCAGGAAGAAATTGTAATCTTATATCTAGAATACTGGAAATGCCAGAAGTAAATCTATTCTACTTCTACTCTAATCCACCTACCAAGTGGGCCCCCTTGGTTGGCTTCTGCTAATCTATGAACACAGAATATGAACCAAAAGTTAATTCATTATATTTTAAAACTGGTTACATGAAAAATAAGACATGAAGCTGAAAATGAACTTGCTGAACAAGATACAATTAGAACATTTTTCTCCTTCCAAAAATCTGAACTTACAAACAAATAGTCTCCTCCCTATAAATAGAGGATTGAATTCTTTATTCCAAAATAGAAAGGGAACTAACTAACTAAAACCACGCCAAAGAAAGAGAACAGGAAGCGCAACGGCCCATGACATGCACAATGAAGTCTGGGAAATCAAGTCAACATGCTAGTAATACAAAGGGAATATAGTAGAGCTATATTTATGCATCTCTGAAATAGTGGCTCCTGATTTTCCGTAGCCATGTCTTCTGTTACCATGATGACTTATCCACATGAAGTTGATCTTTATGTCCTCCTTCAATGTTGTCGACCACTCCCAGTGACTCCTACTTCCTGGCAAGATTAGTTAATATGAAAAAGATATTCATGCAAGAAGCTTATCAAATTAATCTAGATGTTAGAACACACATTCATATTATTATATGAAATACTGCAACATATATATAATATTGGCGTAATATGACATATCTATTCCACCCATGGCTTAATGGTTCTTTTCTATACTTAACAAAATTTCAACTAACTTAAAGTTCACAATTGTTCTAATAATACTTGAAAATAGAGTGCAAGGACTAATATAATAAAGATAGTAAAATAGGCTCATCAGACACCAGAGTGAATACAATCCCTACTGATACTGGCAGAACCATAAAGATATGAACATGAATCTTCATCAGATAGATGTGAGAAACATATGTAAGCATCTAGGCACAAGAGTCGAGATGACTTGAACATTGTTTCTAGTTCATATAACAAAAGTACACCAGTATCGAGGTGGTCAGAGCCAAGATAACCATGAGTGTGTTGTTGTTGAGACAAGCAGAATAACAAACAAGGAGATAGGACCAACCTCACCTTATGGTGCAAGAGAGTAGGATCGAAGGATGTGTGGCTGATCCACCTGAATGTGGAAGCTCTTATCACATACACCCTACTATCTTGACATAAGGATCATTGGGACTACACCAACAAAAAAAAATCAAAGAAAACATAGGAAATCATTGATAACAGACAACATACAAGCAAATTGTCAACAATCATTCAATCTATTTAACTTGTTTGATGCACATGTTGAGAAACACTGTTGTATTGGTTTGTTGTGTATTATTGAGCACATGTTATCCAATGTTGTGTTGAGAAACACAGGTTTGTCCAAAATAGAGTGTTGAGAAATACTGTTGATTAAGGTGTTGATAAACACTAGTGCGTTAGTGGCAAACTATCTTGAAAATGAGACCAATTATAAGGACTTGATAGGTTGACCAACATAATGTTGAAGAATAGGAGGGCTATAAGAGACCTAACGATGGCTTCAATTAGTGAAGTGAGAACCAGATTGATTTGATATCTCAGAAGAGTGTGATGGTCATCCCACAGATGAAATGAGCCAAGCTATGTGTTGATAGACAGAGTGCTAGGTTACAAGTGGCGCATGTTGCCAGGTTTTCACCACTTAAACGAGATTCTATTTTTTCTACTAGGGCGCCTATTTCAAGGTTTACCAAGGCACTTTTTTCTTATTTTTCTATTTTTTTAACTTTTAACTTTTTTTTTTTCTTTTCTTTTCTCTTTTTTTTGCTTTTTTGGATTGACTCATCAAGGTGCCTATTTGCTAGGTTTTCACCAAGATAGTCATTTTTTAGGACTTTTTCCAAATGTTTTTGATATTTTGACTTTTTTTGTTGTTTTTGGATATTTTTTCAAGATCATATATGTATGTACATGTTGCTAACCATCGAGAATGCTCAAGTGTAGAACTTCTTCAGGTGGAGAGTATTTATGGGATCAGTGAAAGTATCCCCCTCTAGAGTTTATAGTTGATAGGCCCAAGAGCCAAATGTTGTGGTGATCACAAAGGGACCCAGCCAATTGGGTTCAAACTTTCCCTTTTGTTCATGTTGTTGATTTTTTGGATTTTCTTTAAGCACAAGGTCTCCAATTTGGAATTCTCTGTCTCACTTTTTTGTTGTAGCCTCGAGACATTATCTTTTGATAGACCCTCAGATGGTCGAATGCTGCTTTTGTACGTTCATCAAGTAGTTCTAGCTTTTGGATTCTGGAAATTTGATAATCTTTATCAGTAATGAGTCCATGCAAGTTGAATCAGAGTGAGGTAATTTCTGTCTCAATGGGTAATACAACTTCCTCACCATATACTTTGGAAAATGGTGTTGCCCCTGTAGGTGTTTTGATGCTAGTTCTGTAAGCCCATAAGGCTAGATTGAGTTGAAGGTGCCAATCCTTCCTAGTCTTACTCACTGTCCTATGTAAGATTTTCAAAATATTTTTGTTGGAGGCCTCAACCTATCCATTCCCTTGAGGGTAGTAAGTAGAGGAACGGTGTTGGGTGATTTTAAACTTATCACAAAGTTCATTCGTGTCTCTATTTTTAAATTTCCCCCATTATCTGTCACAATGGATGAAGGAATTCCATATTTGCAGATGATATAATTAAGGATAAACATTTCTTGTCTGTAGCTTTAATCAAAGGAACTACTTCAACCCACTTTGTGAAGTATTCATTCGCTGTTATAATTAATTTGTGTCCACCAGAGGATGAGGGATAAATTTTCCTAATCAAATCAAAGACCCATTGCTGAAATGGCCAGTGAGTAATAAAAGGTAACAACTCGCGTGCAGGAGCGTGAATTAGGTTACCATGAGTTTGGCATTTTTTGCATTTCTTGGAAAAATGTATGGCATCTTTTTCCATAGAGGACCAGTAGTATCCTTCCCGTAGGAGTTTCTTAGCTAGCAAAAGACCATTCAAATGAGATCCAAAAAAACCTTCATGGACTTCCTCTAGTGAGTGCTTAGACTCATCATGTTATAGACACCTAAGGAGAGTACCATCGAGACCTCTTCTATATAAGTCGTTAGCCATGATTAGGCAACGCGATGCATTCCTTATAAGATTTCTCTTTTCACTTTTGGATAGGTCATTTGGCAAGGTTTGGTTTTGGAGGTAAGAGTAGATATGAGTGTAACATGAAGAATTGGTATTCACTAGGGAGCACACAACATGGGATTCCAGGCAATCGTAGGCAGGAAAGATGAGTTCTTCCACCAGGAAGTCATATTAAAAGTGATTCTCTTCAAGCTGTAACATGGAGGAAAATGTTGCCATAGCATCGACTGCTTTGTTTGCTTCTCTTAGTATCTATCATAAAGTAACAAATACAAAATATTCCATTCAATAGTCATCTTTAAACCATTTGCTAAATATTTGTATTCCACAATGTTGTTAGTGCAAGGGAACATCATTTTTTAAGCTTTTGGGATTTTATATCCTTGTGGTGTGATAAAGAGGGTTCCACCACTGGCTCCTTGTTGTGTAATGGATCTATCAAAGAACATTGTCTAGGTATGCTCTGTGAGGTGCAAAATAGCTTCATCAAGAAATTCTATTAGTAGTGGTCATGTATCTTGCAAAGGAGCATCAGCAAGGTGCTCAGCAATAAATTATCCTTTGATTCCATTTTTTTCAATGTATTCAATGTCAAATTCGCTGAGAATCATAACCCACTTAGCCAACCTTCCAGTGAAAGTTACTTTTCTTAACAGGTACTTGAGAGGATCTATTTAGCAGTTATCTTAATAGAGTGTGCTAGCATGTAGTGTCTTAGTTTCTGAGAAGCAAAAACTACAAAAAGGAAATATTTTTCAACAATAGTGTAGTTATGCTCATTGGACACCACGGTTTTGCTTCTGGGTGATACCACAATAGTGGGTTACACTTTTTTGCCTAAACGGACATTGAAATCTACATTTTGAGAAAAATGTTCACATTCAGATGCATATTGCCGTTAAACTATTTGAAATCAAAAGATAAAGTAAACTAGAGTCTTTTAGGATTTTCTGTCTAGATTCTAAATATTTTTTTTTAATTTTTTTTTGAATTGATTTTAATGGTTTTTTTTTTCTCCCACTAAAACTGCTATGTTGCTGAAAATGTCATTTTCAAAAAGGTACAATGACTTCGTACAACATAACTTTTTTTCTAA
>MU225683.1:3353831-3377189 GCA_018584345.1 Thuja plicata | reverse complement strand
AAATACATAGACCTAATTAATTCAAAATTTGTCAAATCTATATTCGTTAGAAAGCTTGTTCAGAGTACTTGTGCGATGCAAAAGGAGGTGTCCCTATTCTTCCATTTGAGCCCCGCGCTTGAGCCCCAAATCCATGAAAACTGTAGATTTTTGTTAGCCTTTGCAGATAGCCTCAATTTTGGGGGTTTCGATAGAAAGTACTTTCGATAGAAAGTACTTTCGATCAAAACTAATTAGTTTCAATCGAAAGTACTTTCTATCGAAAGTACTTTCTTAGTTTAACATGTGTATGGGTCAAAATCCCACTAAAATCTTTACTAAGTTAGTTTCGATTGAAACTAACTTAGTTTCGATCGAAACGAGGTTAGTTTCGATCAAAACTAACCAAAAAAGGTAGTTTTAATCGAAACTATTAATGTTTCGATCGAAACAATCAGGTACTTTCTATCGAAAGTACCTGACTAAATCCTCCCACCTCGCGGATTCGTGAGGAATTTCTTCCTCCGAAAAAGTGTAACCCACTATTGTGGGATCACCCTTCTGTAATATATGGCTCTTTCCTTTCCTGTTTCATCTTGTTGTGTCGACAAAGCTCCAAATGATGTGTTGGTAGCTGAGATGTAGAGAAGAAGAGGCTTTCCTTGAATAGGAGCCATTAGTACGGGTGGATTAGCTAAGTATTCTTTGATTTTCTTGAAGTTTTTTTCACACCCTTCATCCCATTTGAACGTGACTCCTTTGTGCAATGTTCTTGTAAAGGGTTGTTCTTTATCTGCAAGTTGGGATATGAATCTTCTCATAGATTGGAGTCACCCTTGTAGATTCCTAACTTTACTGATGTTGTGAGGAGGTTGCATGTCAATTATTGCCTCTACCTTTTCAAGATCAACCTTCATTCCTTTGGCTAAAACAATGTATCTCAGCAACTTTCTAGAAGTTACACCAAAATCACACTTTTTAGGATTTAGTCTAAGCTTGAATTGTTCCATTCTGCCTAGAATTCTTTCTAAATCCTCTAGGTGGGTAACTCTTCTTGCTGATTTTTCCAGGGTGTCATCTACATAGTCTTCCATATTTTTATGCATCATATCATGATATATATATAGTGGTCATAGCTCGTTGATATGTTTCTCCATCATTTTTGCGGCCAAAAGGCATGACGTTCCAACAAAATATGCCCCAGGCGCAAGTGAAAGTGGTTTTCTCTTGATCTTCATGAGCTATTCTTATTTGATTATAGTCGAAAAATCCATCCATTAGTAAGTACATCTCATAACTAGCCGTGAGATCCACAATCATGTCAATATTAGGTAATGGGAAATCATCCTTAGGACAAGCCTTGTTTAGATCCTTGAAGTTTGTGCAAACTTGAATGGACTTGTCATGTTTAGTCATAGGGACAATGTCAGAAATCCAATCGGCGTAAGGTATAGCACAAATGAATTCAGCCTTCAGTAGCTTCTCTAATTTTGTTTTGACTAATAGTGCCACATGCATATGTATTTTGCGAAGCTTTTGTTTGATTGGCTTGGTTCCTGGAATAATTGATAAATGATGCATAAGCAAGTCTGTTTCTAGTCCTAGCATATCTGAATAAGACCAAGCAAAGTTGATTTTCTTTTTCATGAAGAATTGAACAAATTCTTGTTTTTCTTGCTTAGATAGAGATTTTTCTAGGTAGATGAACTGAGGTGCTTCTATTTTTACCAGATTCACTGCTTGAGTTGGTTCTATCAGCACTGATAGTATTTCTTGAAGATGATTAGGAAGGAGATCAAGTTCCCCATCCTTAGGTGAAAAAGAAAAGTTTTCACCATTGGATACGCCTTTTATTTTTACTATTTTTAGTTTTGATACTACCACAAAGTGGTTTTCACCATCAGACCTTTTTTTTATTTTTATCTTTTCTCTTTAGGTCGAGGAACTTAATGTCCCCCTCTATCATGTTTATGCTCATTGCATTGGTGGAAGAGGTAACAGGTTCAATGGAATTCAAGTAGCAGGATAAAGTGTAGTCATTAGGAGCAGAAATGAGGTCTAGGGGCACATCAGGGTTCCATTCAATGAGCTCAGGATGGATAAGAGGTAGGGATTCAATAAGTTCCAAGGATAGCACCGAGTTATCCAGCTCAAGGTCTTCAATAGGTAAGAGAAGATCTGTGATAGCACTCTTCGAAGGGTTTCCTAGACTATGATTCATCCTGACACTTCTAGCGGAGTCATTTTTGGTAGTAAGAGGATTCAATCTATTTGACCTAGCATTAGCATTTTCTTATGCTTCTCAAGTAGCCACATGTTCTAAAAAGACACTCATTGGTATGAATTGAATTCTCCTATAGGGTGGAGGAGCCATGTCAATTTCTTGAAGGTCTCTAAGATCCCAAGTGTTGTCGCTTTCCTCTATTTCACGATCCCAATGTGTCCATCATTCATTTTCAAGATTATGCATGTGACTGGTGAGTGCATGATTACCTCTATTACTAGGTGATGCTGAGGCATGACTAGAGCACCTGTCAGAATCCAAGTCTTGAGTAGCTGACACAAGAATTCTGGGGTTCTTTCCCAAAATTCAAGTTTGTGTTATGTGGAAGAGGCAACCTTTCCTCCTCTTCAGAATTATTATTAGGATTAAGGACGAGTTTTGGTTCAAGATGTTCACTTAGAGGTTCATTGGTATGACACACTGTCTTCATGTAGAACATAGGGTGCAAATTTTTGAACCACGTCCACTTCGATATCCATATTAGCATCAGAGAAGGAGTCCCACTCATATTCATTAGAGTCTGTTTCAATTGAGCATGAGAAATCTAAGACATATACATGAGCCACAGTTTGCCCCCAGTTAGGATGTTGTTCTGATAGAGTATTATCTTTCCCATAATCAAATTGGATAGGAGCACTATTTCGGTTTTCCAAAAAGTGAGAGAGAGAGTCCTTCGGACACTAAGGTAGTTTTTGTTTTCATGTTTTTGGTCTATTCCACACTGAGTGGATTCATCATTTGACTTTTGAGGGGCGCGAGGAGAGGCCTCTTCAACAACGTGCACCCCCTCATTTGAGAAATATTGTAATTTAAGGACATGGGAGGTGAAGATGAGTTGCCCCCAATTAGGATGTCTATCTTTTTTTTTTAGGTGTATGCCTGACCCTTGAGTCAATATCTCTACAATATTTGAAGCACTAGTCTCATTTGGTTCAAAGGAAGCGAGCTATAAAATGAGGGGACGTATGGTTCCCCTTGATATATGGGATTTTCATTGGCAACATGCATCAATTGTTCAAAGGGGAGAGGATTAATCTCATTCTCATCTTCAGTATCTGTATCATGTGCATTTGTGTGAGAGCTACTAGGATGATTGTCTTTAGGAGAAGGATGGATCCTTTTCTCATGGTATCCCTTGCTAGTCTTGACTGCGGGATCTCAAAATTCAGCACAAAGGAGTTCTATAAGACCTTTTTCTTTCCCAAGGTTCCTTTGCCTATATATCCCATTTGTTTCATCAACTGATATCCTTTCACATATTTATGTGGGCAGATTTCCACATGTTTTACTTCGTTATCTTGCTCTTCATCTTTGTATAACCATACAAGAAAAACCTCTTCTTCATTCCCTTTTGAAAGAGACACTCATGCCCTCACCATTCTAGTTCCCTCATGTATTTATACTTACTTACCATTTAAAGGTGGGAAATATGAGGATGGCATACCATAAGATCTGGGAGAAGTAGGAGGAGATGTCAACTGGTATTCTCCCATGCTTGTGTTGTTAATCTTAAGTTTTGCCTCAAAGCTTTGCATTAGTGCCTTTTGAGCTACTTTAGAGTTTTTCAATGCCTCCTTATTGTATAGAACCATACTGTCAACTTTCTTCAAAATGTTACAGGAGTAGGTGTTGGCAGCCAGGATGGACACTTCCACTCCGTTGTAGGTAAATTTTACATATTGGTGATACATGGAGGGAATCGCCTGCATATCGTGGATCCAGGGACTTCGTAGAAATATATTTTATGCGAGGGGAAAATCAAGTACTTGGCATGTGACATTTCTTCAATAGGTCCTACCCTGATGGGGAGTACCACGAGTCCTTTGGATGATATCTCTTCCTCGTCATATGCCTTAATAGTGATATTCCTTTGAGGATCAATGATATGTTCTGAAAATCCTAGTGTTGTGACTAGCTTGAGGGTAAAAATATTTAGCCCAACGCCTTCATCTATCAAAACATGCCTGACCCAACTTTTGTGAATCAAAACCTCTATGTGCAAAGGTAGATTGTGTGGGTGACTAAGGGTGTTTTCATCTTCTTTTGAGAAAGATAGATAGTGAGGAGAGTTCAAATGATTAACCATGGTATGAAACCGGCCAACATCAAGGTCCTTAGGAACATTAGTTTCCACAAGCCCAGTCTCAAGAAATTCCTTATGTGAAGGTGATAATTTCAACAAATCTAATATAGATATCTAAGAAGGATTCCATTGTAATTGATCGATCAAGTTGTAATTTGTAGCAACCTTCCTTGATGACGAATGTTTGTCTTTTGGTGCAAAATTTTGTGTAGATGTAGATGTCACTCCCTTAAGAGTGACCTTGGATTGGTTCCTAGTGACCACATTAGCAAAATCGGGTTCCTTATCCTTAATGAAAATGACATTGATGGATCTATCAGAGGGTTCAGGTATGTGTATCACATTATCATTGTTGGCATCTGTATGATTTACCACAACTCCTAGAGTTTGCGAGGATTATTCTTTCTCATAGGATGACAACAGTTGTTTATAGGCCTTATGATCATTGTTTGAGCCATGAGTACCAACCATGATAGTTTTTTTTATGAATTAGATATTGTATCACATGCTTTAATTTCATACAGTCGTTTGTCCATTGTCCTTTATTTTTATGAAACTCGCAGTAGTGATCTTCATTCCACCACTTGGGTTTTACCTCGAGTTCCCATGGTTTTGAGTTGGGAGTTATGATGATCTTGTTGGAAACCAATGTTTTTAGCACATCTTCCAAAGGTTCTCCAAGAGGAGTGAAATTTTGTATGGATTGAGGAATCCACGGTGCTTTCTCTTTCCAAGAATCCTCGGTGTTTTTAGAAGTGTTGGGAGTAACTAAACTTTGCTTGACACCCTGTATGCTAGAAGTGAGATTAAATACTAGTTCATTGGGTTTAGTCTTGGATGAGTCAACTACACCATCATTAACCATGTTGCAGTTCCTATTCCAAGATTTACTCTTGTCTTTTTTATTGTTATTGTTGGAAGACTTGATGTCTTAATTCAAAGTAATATCCCCTTTTCTGACAAGAACACCCTTGATTGTCATACCATTATAAACCAATTCACTGAAGGAGGTATGTTTTTTGCATTTTTGTTGTGTAATTCATTTCAGGAACCATATTATTGATGAAAACGTCAATATTTTCCAGTTTAGGTATTTGTCTAGGGTATCTTGCAAATATCTTCCTCCACCTTTGGAAAAATTTTACAAATAGTTCGCCAGTATGTTTTTGGTGTTACAAAGGTTGAGCATAGTAACCGTGTGTAAGATGTTGTAAGAGTAGTGTTGTATAAACCTTTGTACCAGCTTCTCAAATGTTTGTATGCCAGATGTGAGTTTTTTGAACCATTCTAAGGCTTGGCCACTAAGGCTTCATGGGAATAGTTGCATCAGATAAGTCCGCTCATGCATAAACTCCATACTATGCAAAATTCTCTTGCATGGTCTTGAGGGTCACCTTCCCCATTGTATTTATCGTACTTAGGAATTTCAACCTTTGGGGGAAAAGGTGGCATGTGCAAATTCTTAGCAAAAGGGAATGGACATATAGATTTCAAAGAGTGTTTGCTAGGAGGTTGTTCCTTCACTTTCTTGAGTTTCCTTAACTCGCATCTCATGTCTTGTAATTGTTGGTTGAGAATAGTGATAGGTGTCTCTTCTTCTTGTTGTATGAGTCCCTCAATGTCAAAATCAGGTGGAATTTTAATACCTGTGGACACAAGATGCATGAAATATTTGTCCTTGTGTAATTTCATGATAGTGTGCATCATCTTTTGAAAGTTTTTATCTTGTTGACACTTCCTAATCTCTTCGGAAGTGGGCTCCTCTATGAAAGAAGAAGCACTAGTATGTTGACTCTGGTTGTCATGTTGGGACCCCCAATCATAAGCTTACACGGTTGATGTGTTGCATGCAACCAAATTTGAAGAGTCAAACAACAGTATTGTCGGTTGTGGATTTGAAGTATCCCTATGTGAGTTCTCAAAATCTGTATTGGGTTTCTAACAAGAAGGTAAGTCTTGAGAAAAGTTGTCTATAGCTTTTCCCTTGGAATCAAGATCAACTTTTTGACTTCTCCTTTGGACCATGTACGAAAATCTGTGACTAACATCTCTAGAGGATCAAGATGTCAAGTCAATGTCAAAGCTTTAAAGATTTGTTTGATGAAGAAAAAGAGATTTGGTTGTTGAACTTGTACAAGGTATCATGTGTTTGAGGTCTGAATACCTGCTAGATGACACTTGTGACTAAGTTGATAAGTAACCAAGAGAAAAGAGTCAACATGATTGAGAGAGTTGTAAGAAGCTAGGACAAAATAAAATGAAGAGACTAACTACCAGGTTCAAAAGCTGAAAAGACCGTGATAGGATATGATAGTTGTTGCTGCAAGAATGTGACCAAATGACAAAGATCTTAATGTTGGACTGATTTCAACTCAAGTCTTGTATAACAATACAGGGGTTCCCAAATGATAATACAGGAGTCCTCATACAAGTTTCTACCCTCTATATGTGTGTTCATATGAAAAATGCAATGGCATGAAATCACAAAAGACTCTGGGATAGTTTTCCACTTGTGTATAAGAAATTTTGGATAATTTTGTTTAATGTTTGAGGTGAAAATCTTGATGTTTTCTATTTTCTGTTGTCAAAGTGTTCTTGTTTGAAGGATATGTCAAGTTTCAAGGTGTACAGGAACACCAAACACAAATTGTGAGGAACCAAACACTTTCTACCCTATAGTCAAATTGGCTTAGTATCACAATCTTTGCCCACGCTTGATATTCCTTTGCCTCACACAAAGTGATATTGTCTTTTGTCAGGACTAGGCACATTATGGGCTTTGGAAAGAGACTCAATGCTCAAATTGCATAAGCTCCCCCATTCCATATTCATGCTTTAAACGTCCTTGGGAATACATATGTTGGGTTTTAAAATCTTGGGGTGATCTGGGTAAAGTCCACTTGAATCAATCCTTGCAAAAAGATTATGATACTTTCAGAGGTAGATCAAGTAGCCTCTATCTAAAAAGTGTCAAGTAAGTTCACCTGTTCATGTCTACCCCTTGTAGTTTTGCAAGCGAAATTAAGGCATATAGCTCTACAAGCACCCAAAATGTATAGTCTCGCAAACAAGATTCAGACCTCTCGACCCTACACAAGTTGAATGTATCTCCCTTGTAGTCTTGTAAATAATATTGAGACCAAGAATGGCCCTACAAGAGCCCAATCAAATGTAGTTCTTTCTTAGAAAGACTGGGTCAATGAGGCCCTACAAGTGAGAAAGCATTAAAGATAGAAATAGCTAAGTCTTCCCTCTCTTTTTATTGAAGGAAGCATTTGATTATAGTGGGGTGGAAGTAGCGAGGTCCACTTGTTCCCAACTTAGGTCCTTCCCAAGAGATTGCTCCCTTGGCAGGCCCTCTAAAGGTTTAACATGAAAAGTAAATGGATTGGGGACAAAAAGGAGTCTAGATTTCTGATTTTACATCAAGGGGAAAAGAGCATACTCTCCTATCTAGTATCATTTTCTCCACACACACACAAGACACGCTTTAAGTTCTTTCCCAAAGATTTAATTGCTTAATACAAAACAAGTAATTCTAGGGTTTTTATCTTCCCAAAAGAAAAGAGAGCATACTCCCCTAACACTTGCTTCAAATTAGACATAAAATATCTCTCTAGTTAATCTATGTGCCTAAGAAACAAAAGAAAATGCTAACAAGCATGATCATTTGGTTGATGTGATTTCAAGGCAACCTACAAACACAACCATTAGTAATCTCAAATTTCCTTTGGCAAGAATCCTACAAGCACAAACCATTAGTTTTTGTATCAAAGTAATGTGCAAATGTGGCTTTGTCAAGCGAGTCTTCCTCAAAATGTTTTGCAAAAACTAGTCAGGCTAAAAAAATAGATAGTAAAAAGACCATAGAAGACATGCAAAACATTAGAAAGCAAAAATTAGCTCAAGAGAAACCCTATAAATGCTTTTTGTTTTCTAAATGACAAAGCATAGAATATAGACTGGCATCAAAACTTGTACAATAATACATCAGTTTTCATACGACAAAATAGAGTCTCACAAAACCTCACACAATAATTCTAATGCTCTGATACGACAAAAGGTAGGAAATAAAAGCTCATACAAAAATATACCTGCTGCCAGATGACAAAGTACCAATCTACAATTTATTGTACGACAGAGAATAGACAACATTACGATGAAAAATGCAGTTTTGTCAAAAATATGCAAGAAATTGTGAAAATGGAGAAAAATGCAACTTTCTACCCCACGGTGGGCACCCAAAATGTGTATGGTAAAATGTGTGATTTGAACCTATAACCAAACACTTCAATAAACCATTATATCAAGGGGTGAGCAAAACATGAGATTCAAAGCACTAAACTAAAAACCCTTGAAACCGTCCTATAGATTCCTAGTTGAAGTGAGTGTGATTCTTATAGTTGTCCATCAAATTGGACATAGAGAAATCAGTGACTTGACTACGAGCCAAAATGAATGATTCAATGCAAAGAGAGGGAGCAAGATGCATAGACTTGCATACTTAGCTCTTGAAAGCTTGGAAATAGAAATGCATGAACTAACAAGGTAAATGCATAACATTGTGAGAAATAGAACTAAGATGGAAGATTAAGCTATCAAATGAGAAGAATAATGCATCTATATTAAGCTAGGAAGGAAACTAGAATACCAGCTAAGCTAAGAAGTGAAGTTAACAATGCAAGAAATGAAAGAAAACTAGCATGAAAGAAAAGAAACTAAGAATGAACTAAAGAACTCTAGAATGAAAATAGCAAATTAACTTTACTCTAAATCTTCTTCATATGAAATAGTAAGGGAGCTATCCCTTTTATAAGAGATTCCAAGGAATGAGTGATTGAGATTAAGAGGCAAAAGAAATTGATCAATGGTGGAGATGCAATTTCTCTTAATCCATGTGAGATGATAAAGTGATTTGGATTAATCAACTTTGTGGAGAATAAGATAATATTGGTATTTTCTCCCTTTCATTTGTTTTATTTGATTTTTGAGTGCACACCCATGTGTGAATGGGTTCACTTTTTGAATTTATGACTTTTTGATTTTATCCCAATGTTTATGCTTTTAAGTTTTAGGCTTTGATATTTGATTATTTGATTCAACAAGTTAGGATTAAAATTATATAAGCAAGTTTGATTAAATGCTCAATAATTTAGAGTCCAACGATAATTTCTTAGAATTAGGATTTATTAAGATGAAATATCTGAGAAAAGGAGGCTATGGGTTTACTAGACCATTTTTTGGTGATTACAATCATGACTTGATACGATGGACTTATATCATGAAGTTGTTATGTTTTTTATATTATTCATGGACTTTTTATCCTATTTCGTGGATTTTTTTTATAGTGGTTTGAATTTATATGTTACATGTGGACTATATTTGATTTCTTACATAAATATAAGTAAATATCAACTTGTTTTTACATTAAATATCAATTTTAATTTCTAAAAATTTAAAAATTATAAATAATTTGATCATTGACAGTGTTAATTATTTGTAATTTGACAAAATCGATTGATTTGAAAAAAATAATTACCTAACTAGTATTATTTAATTGAAATGAAAATATAGCTATAACTAATTTTGACTTTGAAAGGCACATGTCTTTGAGGTTTTGAAGTGCATGTTCATCTCTCCACCCTGAAGCCTTCCATGTACTTGTAGCCCTGCAAACATCTTCTCCTTTTAAAAACCATGCTATATCCATAAAGATCTATTTTTTCATCTTCTTCAAGAGCATCATAGCTTATTTTAAGCATATATTTTATGCCTTTGTCCAATCTTGTTTTAAACTCATCTAATTGTGACTTCCAATAAGCCATACCACTTCCAAAAACATTCCTTCCCATTACTTGAAGAGCAAGAGGTAAACCTCCACACGCTTCAACAAAGCTCTCTACCAAACTCTCATATCCACATTTACAACATTGTTTATGGAATGCGTGCAAGTAGAAGATCTCTCTACTATGCTTCAGATTCATCTCTTTCATCTTATAATGGACTATCACTCCGATCTTTATAAGGAGCCTCTCGTCATGAGTTGTGACAATCACTAAACTATTGCGATTGAGAGCATCTATGTGCAATAAGGCATCTAACTGCTTTTCATGATCAACATCATGCATAACTATAAGGAACCTTGATTCCTAGTTCCCTTGAAGGTCATGCTTGATATTAGCAGTTCCTTCTTCTATACTAGAAAATGAATGGTGATTTTTAGGAAACAAATCATTGAGAAGCTTACTTTGCAGAGAAGTGAGCACACCCTTGACATGGTTTTCCCGTACATCAAACATGATAGTCGATCCATTGGATTCTGAATGTTTTCTATTGAACAAATATTTGGCGAGAATGGTCTTGCAAGACCCTTCCATTCCAAAGATGCCAATTATTTTATCTTTCATCTGCCCATTTCTCTCGCAATGGCTGTGAAAATGTTTCACAAGATCAACAAGTCCCACAACATATTTTGCAGCTTGGAGAAGAATTTTTCTCTTTTGCTTCTCCTTAATCATGACAGACACACCTTCATTACACAGCTTATTCGGATCTCTGAAAAATAAGAAAAGATGAAAGAAAATTATCATTAAAATAAGTTTGTAAGTAATTGAAATAAGAAAAGGCTTTGAGGCTAGAGTACAAGACAGAAAAAGAAGTCAGAGCCTGGAAAGGCAATACATAGCAAGAGCGCACGTATTAAAAGACCAGTATAGTTGAAAAGGAAGAGGAAAAATGGTGTATTTTCACAACAGAACCAAATGTAGCAAAAAGGTCAAAACCCTCTCAAAATATGACTAAAAGATATTCAAATCAAACAACTAACAAGTATAAGTTCTATAAACCACAACTGAAAATCAACGAACAACATTTGAGTCTAAATCGTTATAAAAGGGGGCTATAAAATACTCATCAATAGTCAAAATTAGCAAACTTAAAAGCATGGGAAACATTGAATTGGAAACCATTGATTTTGTGAACACTTAATCAGTGAAATTGAACACATAAACATATCAGCTATTGGAAACCTTTCTCCACAAGTTTAATATGAAATAGAAATCATTAATACCTAAATTGATATCCTAAAACACATGATACTAAATGAAATTGAAATGGGAAAAATGTAGAGTAAAAAAGAGTACATAAAAAAGATAAATTGGAAATGCACAACATTGTATCGAATACAATTGAATTTGTGAATAATCAAACAACAAATTTGGAAATGACCAGTTCACTTAATTGCAAGCAATGGAATTTGTGAAAATTTAAATAGTGAAAATTAAAATGAATATTAGTGAATTAGAAACCATTCATTTTGTGAACACATGAACAGTGAAACTGATAATGATCAATATTGAATTGGAAGCTATTGATTATTGAGAATAATTAAACATTAAAATTGAAAAGTATAGAACATAGAATTAGAAACCATTGAACTTGTGAACTTTTATACATTGAAAATAAAAATGAACAACATTGAATTGGAAACCATTTAATTCCTCAACTTTGAAAGAGTCAAACTGAAAATCAACAACATTGAATTGGAAACCATTGATTTTCTAAATACTAAAACACTAAATTTGAAAATGAACAACATTGAACTAGAAACCATTAACTTAGGGAACACTGTAATAGTGAAATTGAGAAATCAACGACAATGAATTGGAAACCATTGAATTTGTCAACACTTTAACAATTAAAATGAAAATTAATAACATTAAATTGGAAAGCATTGAATTTGCGAACACTTCAATAGGTAAATTGAAAATATACAACATTGAAGTACAAAACATTAAAATTGTGAACACTTAAACAGTAAAATTGAACCCTTAAACATGTTACCTAATGGAACCCTAAAATCATAACTATGGAAATGAAATGGAAAACATTAACAACAAGAATTGAACTCAAAGTGGACACACTTAACATTAACATTAACACCAACCCTTTAATCCCTAAAGTGCACAACAATTGAAACATTTCAACACTAGCACTGATTTTGTAAACTCATAAACAGTGAAATTGTTGCCCTTGAAACCTATAAGTGGAAATCAAAGTGGAAAGCCTGAAACTAAAATCTTGAAACCCTTCTAGATAAATTTAAATGAATGTGGGAAACCCTATAGTAACAACAAAGTATAAACCCTTTGGCAGTAGTAGTGACATTGTAAACCCATCATCACTGAAATTGGAATCCTTAATCTATAAAATTAGAAATGAAATAGAAACCCACAATTGTAAAATTAAAACCCCACAAATGATAAAATAAAATAAAATTGGAAACAAACCTTTAACACTAAAGCTGGAATATAAAATGCATATAACAAACCTTTTTTAAATTCTTGCACTCTAAAAATAGTAGTGAATATTGTGATGGAAACCCATAAGAGTGACTTTGCAACCGTTTGAAAAATATTATTCGAAACTTTAATCCTAAAAAATATCAAAATATAGAAACCGTCAATAGTATTATTGTAATCCATTAACAATAGGTAGCCCACATTAAACATTAGTCATAGAGTTGCTTGACAATAGCAAAAATTTCAAAGCATTCCAAACGAGAAGTTGAATACCAACAAAGATTCAAACTAGAAACCCTTCAATGCAAACTAAAAGTCAAATACCGATAGAGATGTTTGAAAATAGAAAACCGATCAAAGCATTGCACCAAGAATATGGTTATGACATTAGAGCCGAGGAGTACATTTCACTTTCACATATGGAAGTATTTATGAACATATGTTGTATTCATAAACACAATGACTAAAAAACAATTCCTCAACAAGCAAAAGATCAAATTAGAAAAATTGAAGAAATGAAAGCACAAAACCAGATGTGACTGTCTTCTCTTGGTAATAGGTGGCCTTAGCAACGAAATAATCCTCACCTGGGTCAAAGACCATCTGAAAGAAGCATTCCATATAGCCATGCTCATTGTCAAGTAAGACACTCACAACATCTACAAAACAAGTTGCAAATCGAGGAGAACTCGTCGACAATAAAGGAAAAATCAATTTCATCTGAACAAGATGAAGTTAAACCATGTTATACCTCTATGCAAGTGAATAAAACTGGTGACGTAGATAAAATGTAAAGATCCCATGGTGAATTTGCAGGGTGTTATTGCTCTCATGTTCAATCCAAAATAGACAGAACACTCCAGAATGGGCCAGATAGGAAGGAATGAAAGATAGCACAATCCGCAAGGAGGCATGCATATTGAGTGGTATATGTACTGATTCATATAATGAGGGTGGCATAACTAAAGAGAGGTGACACGTAGTAAATGCGACTGCCTTCTCAAGTGTAAGGTGTCGATAGGAAGTGAAGGCGGTTACAAAAAAGGATTTGGTGGCCATGTGGCTGAATTCCACGAGACCACCCTATCCACTTTAGACAGAAGGGAGGCTAATTTTGGGTGGTGGGCCCACACACATCCTAGTCAAGGCACCAAAATGGGGTTTTTTTGACACATTGGCCGTAATAAGTTAGTTGACATGGCATATGGATGAGTCATCAAAAGAAATTTTGATTTGGGGTTGCCAACTAGGCAATGTAGATGGGAAAAAAAATTGATATGAGGTCCACATGGCGAGCCACTTCAACCCTGAAAGTTAGGGTGCACACGTTATGGCTCCTCTCCCCTATATGCTTTAGAAAATTTGATGATAGATGGAATAGAAAGTACAGTTTATGGTCGAGTCATGATTGCGTCCTCTCATTCCTAAACAGGAAGAACAAATATTGAAAAAAATAAATTTTCTACAGCTGACAATTCCCATTTTAGGTTACTTGCTTTAGGCATATGGAAAGGACACCTCTGTATCATCTCTTAGTGGAAATTCCCTCAAATTTCACATTGTCGGGGTGGGTTGGCATGAGGAGAGGACATATTTCTCAATCACAAAAATAGAGCATTGAATGAGAACTGGGAGGCAAGTGTACAAAGAGGTTTTAAAAGACAAAAGCAAAGGCAATAATTGGCATTCTATTTTATCATTTCTCTGGTTTTGGTGAAGATGTTTGGGGCAAGTAATGGATTCCCCCATTTGCCTACGTAGCAACAAATGACAGATGACCTTTTTGGAGGTGGTTTCAGACCTCCATTTAAAATTCATTTCCAAGGGTCGCGGATATCATGTAATCATCATTTGGAGGTGGACGTGATAAAAATGGTGATAAGATGAGAGTTTTTGTTGAATGACGACCGTTAACACGAATATATAGTCCATATTCTTAGCTTCTATTTTCAATTTGGGCGCAACAAAATTGGATGCCTTGTTGTTGCTAAGGGAAGTTTTTGTGCTAGAAATGTTGGTGGACGATATAGATATTGTGGTTTAGAAGAGGAAGAAAAAAAAGTAAAGAAAGATAGAAAATGAAATATACTTATTGTTAGATTTAAAAAATAAGCTGTAATCTTCTCCTTCACTTTTTATACATTCTACATGCTAGTTTTTTCAACACTTAAATTTAATATTTACAAAAATAAGCTTTAATCTTCTCCTTGACTTTTTACACATTCTACATACTATTTTTTCAACACTTCAATTTAAATATTAAATTCATTCAAATTAGTAATATTTTATTTATAATTTTAAAATATATTTAATATTTACCTTTAACATTCTATTGAAATGAAATTGATATGATGCATTTATAATTATGCCGAGGGCTTTTCCTATCTGAGAGTGAATAGCTAATGTTTTCATCTAACGGCAGATAATGTTGTAGACAAGCAGGACGACCATAGAAACAATCCAGTCCATTCATATCTTGGGCGTTTGTTTCATAGTTTTCTGTGTCCTTTATGTTGTTGTCAGCGAAACATTTTCATAGAACAAAAGCTCCACCTCTTTTCCCATCCTCTGCAACTACTCCAAATATGCAGCGACCAAACTTGGCGGAAGCTCGTCGTGGCCTTCATTGATGTCAATCTAATTCCTCAATGCTGATGCAACACAGGTAAGTCAGTAATCTTGTCTTTTTCATAGAACAGAAACACTTATGTTGCTTCTTCAGCCAAATTTGCACCCAAGTCCGCTCCTGCACCAGATAAAAGCACTACCAATGGCAATGCAATTGCAAGGGAAAGGCCTGTGAGAAAGTATTATGATCTCTTACAGCATGGAGTAAAGCCAGCTCCGTATCTGGAAGAGTTATTGGTACCTTAACATATTTGATATAGGTAGGTACGTGTTGCAAAAACTTGATCGGCCAAGTGTAAAGCTTAAGATAAACGGAGACACCCAATGTTGAATGGGGCACACCTCATTCGATGGATTGGTTCCATTCTTCCTATGACAACTATGAAATGACAGACATGGATAGTGCTAGAGGGAACATGCGATACATTTTATTCAACTTTTATACAAAATATACATATATCAATTTAAACCCTCGTAAAGATCTCTATGTTCTTCACTTTGAGCATATTAAATTATCCGTTTTCAGTCATTTTCACTCCATGCCTTCTCTAAAAAAGTCCCTTTTTTAAAAAATAAATCTGTCCTTTTAAATATTCATAATGTAATAACTGATTTTCAATTAAAACTCATTTACATTATCATTATCATTATGATCATGATCACCTCCATTCAATTATTCATCGTTGTCAGCATAGGCAGCCAAATCGTCACAATCAATAAGAGCATTATTACGAAACTCATTAAACTCAAACTCTCTCTCACTGTCACTTTCAGTCTCGTGAAAATTATACTCGCTATTGCGAAAGCATAGTTGAGCAAATAAGGTTTGCAATATGTGGAGGGATTTCCTCTCTCCGCCTGCCTTCACTCCAATTAAAAACGCCTTCTTCAGACGATGAGGGGGTGGCATCCACGACTCCTATTCTTAGAACCTTTCTTCACTAACCTTTCCACTCCTACTGAGCCCTGAATGCAGATTCTATTCAATCCCTTCAATTGCTCAATTGCATTTATACTCTCCAGCTCTGGACAATAGGCATTGAGATCCTCTTCAATCCCTTCAATCCTTCAATAGCTGATATATCCATAGGATAAGTACTTTGCTTATAAGTTCAATGATCATGTAGATAGGAGCCTCCTGGATTAGCTCTTGCCATGATGTATTATGCTATATAGTATAGGTTTAATTGTTTAGGCTATAAAGTATATGTTTAGATTTTGTTTTGTGATATATTGTACCCATTTTGTATACGGGTCTTTGACAAAACATTAGTAAGATTCAAGATATATCTTTGATAGTATGGATAATTAAAATTTTGGTGGAAAAACATCATGCTATGTTTATGTCTTTATGTTGCTGGGACTTGAAGGTTTAAACTTATTATGCTTTTATAAAAGATCTATATATTTTAGAAAGAGGAATTGCAGAGTGGATAAAGAATTGAATTTGAATCCCTCCCACTTCGCCTTCCACAGCTCTTCTTCTCGACCTTCACTAAATGGATACGCCTCTTCCCCCCACCTCTCTACCGTCGCCATTGCATCTTTGTTCGAAACCCTTCTTCCCTTTTCGTCCACGACACAAACGCATGGTATTTTTGACCACTCCCCAATAAAAGACTCTATTCGGTCCTTTATCAACCATGGATTTGGTACCAGTGGCCAACATAGATCCTCTTGACACAACTGTCACACCCAAAATTTGGTAACTTTCTCATAATATATTATATGTAAAATACTTACCAAACGTATTATGTTAAACTCCACCAAACGCATAATCACTCCATGGAGTATGAAAATCAAACAGCGATTGGGAAACGATGCGAGGTTAGCTTTTACTATATATACCACAAACCTAAACTTCATCTTTCAAGGCGAGAAACAAATTGATTTTGAGGAGATAAAAATGGAGGGCTGTGATACAGGAGCTAGTACTTCTCATAACTCAGAAAATATTAGCAAGACAGACGCTGTTGCAGAAGCGCAAAAGGTTTTGGCAGCCAAGGAGGAAGCTTTCGCATTACCTCCCATGGCGGATGCGGATCTCGAAATGAACAAGGAAACCCTAGTGTTGGACATGGAGTATACACTCATACATTCCACCAATTATCCCGACCAAAGATTCGACTTTGCCGTAGAATTTCATACCGAGGAAGAGTCCAGCATGTACTACGTCTTGAAGAGGCCCGGACTCGAAAATTTGCTGCAGGAATTATCAGAGCTTTACGAAATAGTAATCTTTACGGCGGCTGGATCGACGGATGCAAACGTAATGCTGGACGAGCTCGATCCGCAGGGCAGAATAAAGCACTGCCTTACCAGAGAATTGCACAGAGCTGCCCGGACTTCCTGATGTTCTCGTGAAAGATCTTTCCAAGCTCGGAAGGGATCTGAAAAATATCATATTTGTAGACTATCGGCTGTTTCAGTGCTTCCAGTCGGAAAATGCGTATCAGATCGTGACCTTTACGGATGACGTCAGCGATACAGCGTTGTTCGACCTCGTGGACTTCTGTAAACGGGTCGTGGCGTCCACGTCGGACGTCAGAGAAGAACTCCGGCATGTCGTGAGTGCCATGTCAACGTCTCGAACGGGGTTTCTGACCGACGTAGACATCACGGGAAAAAAAACGCTGGTTCTGCGATTGGAAGGAGTGCTTGTGTATTCCACGTGGAACTGCCCACCCAGTTATGATTTCGCGTTGGACGTTGATTATAATCTGCCGACGCGTTACGTTGTGAAACGGCCCGGGGTGGACAAGCTGGTTGCTGAGCTGGCAGAGCTTTACAAAATTGTGGTGTTTTCTGGTGATGATGAGGATTACGCCAGTGATATGCTGGACAGGTTGGATCCTAGTCAGACTGTGTTTCCTCCAACGCACCGTATGTTCCAACGGAATTATACTTCCGAGCTTGGGAGGGAAACGTGCCAGGTCATCTTTGTCGACGTGGCACCTGAGGGTTATTGCATACTAGATCCGAATTGGTACCCAGTTTTGGAGTTTAAAGAGGACATGAGTGATAAAACACTTTTTGAGCTCACTGACTTCTGTAAACGGGTTGCCCATTCCACGTCGGACCTGAGGGCAGAGATTTTGTTTCATTTTCATCCGCCGATAACTCAGCTGTGTGGGTTGAATGTATGAGTCGATCTTTGGGAACACATTATTACTACAACATGATGACTAAGCAAACTACGTGGCAGAGGCCCCTTATCTTGATGTCGAAAGAGGAGTATGATGCGTTGTGGGAGGAATGCATCAGCCACAATGATCGTAAATATTACTACAACAAAATTACGGGAGAATCGCAATGGAATATTCCCCCACCCTATGCGGACTCAACATCTACTTCTACGAGTGATTGCTTGGCACTCAAGGACCATGCTGAGGTGGATGCAATCATGATGGCGTCATCTTCCACGTTGGAAGAGCTGGAGACTTGTATGTGTTTACTTAGTGAGCATGAGCTGAATGTGATGTCTGATGACCATTTAAATCTTGGTGAGAAGGATAATAAGAATGAAAATGAGAAGGGTAATAAGGAAGAGAATCTAGGAGGTGTGAAAGAAGAAAATGGGCAGGATAGATAAGGAGGAGAGTTGGAGGGTAGGGAAGAAGAAAAGGAAGAGCATATCAAGGAATGAAATGAAAAAGTTAAAGGAAAATCAAAAGATCAAGATGGTGAACCAAAAATGGAAGAGGTAATCAAGAAGTAAAAGAATATTCAAAGGTAGTGAAAGAAGTAAATAAACAACATAACATGGAAGGATATAAAGAAGTTAATCTAAAAAATCATGAGAAGTAAGAAGTAATCACGGAGAAATTTAGTTTGATATCAATAGTAATGAAAATAAATATGGTACTAGGCAAACAAATAAAGAAGGTAGTTAATAGATCAAGAAAACAAAGAGGGTGTTAAAAAGAATATCAAGAAAATGAGCATGGTAATGAGGAGTAAAATCAACAAAGTGATAAAGAAGAATATGAAAAGTTGCTACAAAATGGAGGTTTGATTTACCTTATTCAAATGATGATGGTGGAGACAAAAGGTAGAAAATTAAGTACCATAAATATTTTTTCTTTATTTAAAATAAACGAGGACCTATATTTTAAGTTTGATGATGTTTTGGCTACAATGAATTTAATTTGATACTAAAGATTAGAATTATGTTTTGGAATGAGTCTAAAGATATGAAAGAAGTGTGAATTACTTATTTAAATTTATCATCTTCAACTTCATTATTAAGGTTGTCATATTTTTTTTTTTTTGATTTGTATTGAAAAGTTTAATATAAAAGACATTAAAATTTATATTAGAAATATATTATTTTTCTTAAGCATATGGTTATGTTAGGCTTCATAATAGATTATACCTATATCCATTTATGCCAAAGGTTTTTACTGTATTAAATTTAATAGCTAGGAATTTAGATAACTATCAAGAAATTGAAGATGTATTACAATTTATATGAACATGAGCTAATTATTTAGTCAATTTAATGGATACATAAGCTTTAATAATTTAATTCATTTGAAAGATAGTTTATGTAAGATAAAAAATTTACTTTTACTCCATTATCATGAAAGCAGATATCTTAATTCATTTACATGCTTTTCAAATTCTAATCTTGAAAGTTTAAATTACGATGGAAATTTTAATCACTTAATTCATTAGAAAGATAGTTTATATATAAGATAAGTTTTTTACTTTTACTCCATTATCATGAAAGTAGATATCTTAATTCATTTGCATGTTTTTCATTTTCTAATCTTGAAATTTTAAATTATGATGGAAAATACAAAATTACTTTGTATTAAACATTATGTTTAGTCTTTGAAATATGAATCTATGTCAGAATATATAGTATTTATTCATAACTTTTGTGAATAATTCATATTTGAGTTTAGTCAGTCCATAAGATGATGTAATGCTAGTGTAATTTAGAATATAATTCATATATTAGTTAATTCATAAGTTGTTGGGGTTAGGGGCCTTGCTTGATTTGTGAGAGATTCTTGTGGTAAAGCATGAGGTTATAAGATCTAGTCTCTCCCTCTCCTAGTCCACATGGTACTAGAGGACTAGTGGCACTAGTATCAATGATCACATTAAAAAGTTTACTAGGTGCACTATAGTTTATAGGAAGCATTGTACCCAATTCCTATAATGTATTAAAAATCACAAGTTGTCTAAAAAGGAAAGATAAGTTAGAATTTTAAATTTTAAAATTTAAAATTTAGCTTAAAATTTATGACCACGAGAATAATTAGATCACTTCCATAGTTGAAGACCTTGACTAGGGTAGTTACTTGAACATTTAGAGATTGAAGATATAATTTATGAGGGTGAGTGATGATGGGATATAGATTAAATAATGTTAGTTGCTAACTTCCACACTTTGTTAGCTCATAAATTATGGTATGAAAAAGAGAGTGGGGTTTGAATTTGAGATTTTAAGATTTTAAGATTGGAAGTTCAAATTCATGGACATTGGGAAAATCTAGATTATTTCCATAATTGTATAGATTACCTAATATGGTGAATGAAATATTTATAAATTGACAATATGGTTTATGGGGATGAGTAATGATGGGAAATGGATTTAATAATCTTAGTTATTGTTGGAAACTCATGCTACTGACATTTTCACAAGTGCATTTTGCCCCCTTTCACTTTACATAATAGCTAGTACTATGAGAAAGCATTGAAAAATTATTTGAAAATATGGTGTACACCTTGTGTAAAACCAAATTTGTTAAGTAGTGATGTCACACTTTAGGTAGATTATTTTTTTTCCTAGAAAGCTATTAGATGGATCACTCATGAAATATATTTAATCTCTATGGGGAATTGCATGAAGTTTTCCATCTCAAGAAAGAGAATCAAATGATGGTTACTGTGATTTTTTCCATGGATGTTGTATAACTCTTGAATCTAGAGTCAAATATGGGTGCGAACATCAAAACTGTCACTTGGGTGAATTTTTTTTTGTTGATCCTCTCTTGTAACATATATGGTGTTTGAGATGTGGGATATTAAAAATATTATTGGAATATAGGTGCTTATTATTGAATATATATATATATATATATATGTTTTTAGTGGAAGATCTATTTGATAGTAAAAGTGAGTTTTGTCATTGTCATGGAATCCTTTTGTTAATGTGAATACATAGAGTAATGATATTGATTACCATTTTTTATTGAAAGATTGTCATTTTTATTGAAAGGGTTTCCAAAGGTAAACTATTTGTTCTGCATATTTTTTATATAAAAATATGTTGGTTTTATTTTTAATTTCATACATATTTTTATTAGCTTTATTTGATTTATAATAATTATTATTAGTGTTAAGCTATTGATTGCTAAAAATTGTTTGATTTATTATATTTGGTGTCAGAGCTAGTTTTATCTTAATTAGTACATAGATGGAAGCGAAATTTAGTTTTATCTACTAGCTCGGTAGAATTTTTTTAAGGTATATGAAATAAAAAATAATTTAAAATTAAAAACATAAAGATGAAAAAATGTCACAAAAAGGTTATGGAGTTGGGCCATAACATAGAAGCACTTAGAATAGCCCTTGGTATACTTTGTTGTATGGAGGCTGTGGAGTATGTATTTTAATGACTTGGAGCTCTTGGATAGCCTCTAGAGGCATATTGTGGAATCGTGATGTTTATATCTATGAGTTACAAAAATATCATAATTTTTTTTCAAATAGTGTATCCTTGGTTGTAAAATTTGCAAGTGTTTTGGTTGTGCTAACACATTTAGATGGGCAAGGATGCCTTTTGCAAGTGTGACTTTGCATATTTTATGGATAATTGAAATATGTGAGATATAAATTTATGGAAGATTTTTTTCATATTATAATCACCAGAGGTTGATTTTTGATGGATTTATATTCATATCTACTATTTTATTGTTGGGTTGTTAAATGAGTTGAAGTTGTTTAAATTATGAATTTTTTAGCATACTAGATTTGAGGTTTTTTTGGATCTATTGTTTATTCCATGAAACTAATCTAAATGATTGTTTATTTATTTTTTTGCTAATTGAAATTTAAATTGTTATGATGTCGACAATATTTGTGGTTGATCTCATAATTGCTTGTTTTATTTCAAAATGAGCACTAGTAATGCTTTTCTCTATGAATGATTCTGTGTTTATTTATATATTTTTCCTCTACATTTTTTTTTCTATTTAAGAATAGAAAAGTTTTGATTAAGAGGTAAAAAGGTTTTTTGAACAAGTCGTTAAACTTTATACAAATAAATTTTGATAGGATGTGGAACCCAAATACTAGTGGTAAAAGATAGATCACATACCTACAACAACCCAACTATCAACTAAAAAATAATAGCATACAAGATGCAAATAAAGAGAACCTCAATTTACAACTAAAGTAGGTTGAAGCCACTAATCCAAAAGGGTTTTGATAGGCTCCCGTAACCTGACCCGTAGGTTTTGAAAAGGCTACCATAAACTTCTAGTATAACCATAAGATACCTTCTCCATCTAAAAATTACACCTTAATAGGAGTGAGAGAAAAGAATAGGAACAAGATGAGTATTAGCCACCATACAACCAATACTCAAAGAAAGAGTAGTAAAAAGACCCTTACAATAAAGAACCACCTCTCTCATACAAACTTTCTCTACCTCAATAAGATAAATCTCCACCTCTATAAGAGACTTGTGAAAAAAGGATAGGGTAGAAGCTAAAATGACCCTTAGCATACAATTTGAAAAGTTAGGAACAAGATATTTGTCAACAACCACTAAGAGCAACTTCTCTTACAACACCACAAAAGATACCCTTAACCAAATAATAACTCTAAACTTTGGCTTCCTTGCTTTCTTCCTGTTTCCTTGCCATAATTTCCTTGATTTCTTCCTGTTTCCTTGCCATAGATTCCTTTCTTTCTTCCTGTTTCCTCTCACAGTTCCTCAGAATGCCTGAAATACCATTTCACATACTTCCTTCCTTGGCGACCCAACCCCAAATTCTACATATCGAAGCCCTAAATCCCTCATTTATCAAATTTTAGGGTTTGCCCTATCTTTTTCGCTTCTCATC
>MU225683.1:3318589-3338770 GCA_018584345.1 Thuja plicata | reverse complement strand
GAATTTTGTTCTTTTGGTTTAAAATAATTTAATAAAACATCAAATATGAAAAATCCATTATTAAATATTCTTATTAAAAACATTAAATTAATGTTATAGTTGACTACTTTTAAAAAATCATAATAATCTATAAATTAAGTTAGTGTCAAGTTAACTACTACTTAAAGAAAAATTCCATAGTAATATGAAAATTAAATTAATATCATTATTAACTACCTTAAAAAATAACCATAAAAATAAATAACTTAAACTTAACTACGACTGACATTTATAATCATGCAATCCTTGAAATTGGGAAAAGTGGAGAAATCTGATCTTCCAAATTTAAATCTTAGCAATCACAGCGATGAAGACACAATGGAAACGAAATGCTAGACATCCATTGCGTTTCTGGCAACATAGGACTTGTATGCAGCAAAGTAAAATAGAAATATATTTTATAGAGTAGAGACCAAACACAGAAGTTGTGTGTGGCCCATTGTTTGGTTCAACAGTGTATTCCATGTTTGCTCTAGTTTCTTTGTTCTCATAGCTTGCCCTTTCTGGTTTAGCCCTTTCTGGTTTCATAATTGCATGTAACTATATTCTAGGCACTTATGTTTGGCAATTAGATGCCTCATTATGACACCTATAATAATGCAATGTTATTGTTTTTCCAGTGTTCGTGGTCAGCTAGTGCAACTTATTCGATCATTATATTACATTTTAAATCTTAAAACTCATTGCTTGATTTCCCCTCCTAATTGTACATTATTGCTTATATGGCTCAAGGATTATTGTTTTCACATTCAACCAACCAACCAGTGAAGGCATGAACTTATGATTTATCTATATTTGTGTGGGGCAAATATTTGTGGGGAAAAGATAAAAAGTAACAAAGGAATTGAAGTTAAATATACCCTACTTGTTAATGAGAGAGAAACAAATAGATGAAATTTTCTGGGCTTGAATGTGTAAAACTTGTATCATCAACATTTCAGATCACACTCTATGACCCATAATCAGGATGCAAGAGAACACTAGGAACTTTTTTGTGCTCATGTTGTTCTCTTGCATCCTAATGATGGATCACAGAGTGTGATTTGAAACATTGAGCTCATGGTGTTCTCTTGCAACCTGATGATGGATCACAGAGTGTGATCCTGGTGCAGGAGCACACCTAGGCTAACCTTCTTAGTTGTGATGTTTTGGCTTGTACTTGACATTGGCCAAGTCAAGATAGTTTGTTTACTTTGGACCTTAGAAGGTCATTGCATTGTGGACTGGGTGAGTTAGTCATTAGGACCAAGGTCACCAAAATAGTCATTATTAGTAGCTTTTTAATTTTCTTAGGCTTAGAAGCTTAGTGATGGATTTGAGCTTTGAATGTGTCCTAATCACATAAATGTTGTCATAGAGATGCTTGGAGATCATTAATGAAGTTGGTTCCTCGAAATATAGAGGATAGAGGCCCTAAAACTTAGGAAGTTGGCATACTGGCAAAGATGCCAAAAGTTGTTACAATGTTGTCATGCCAACATTTACAATAATTATGAATGTTGCATGCAACATTTGGTTACTTTGGATCCCCCTAGAAGATAGGAGTGGGATATCGACCAATAGTCCCTAAAAATGTGGAAGATGGCATCTAATGTATGTAGAGGCTCGAATCTCATCAGTAGTGATGATTGTAAAAAATATTGCTTTTGTGAATATAGATCTGCAACTCTTCTTTGTGAAGAACCTGTGCATTTCAGTGTGACAGTACCATTGAATGGATTGAATTCTTTAAGTTAGTGATTGTTTTGTGTTCATAGGACTATTCTAAGCATCTTTCATTTAGTGAGAAATTTTATTTGAGGTTGTTTAAAGTCTTGTATAAATTGTTTTTGATTTAGTAGTCTTACTGGTCCTGTCCTGACCAGACAGTCAGTTCATGGCTCCCCCATGAAAACTAACCATGGGATCTTCCTAAGGGTGGTTGGATATGATAGGGGAGTCATTAGTCTATATATATCTAGGATTAGGAGTCATGAGAAGATGGATAGCTATTTTTACTACTAAGCCCTAGGCGAGCTAACAGTGCCCGGTTAGAGGGTTTAGAATAGAAGAATTGAAGATTTCTCGTAGGGTGGAGAAGTACTGTACAGGACAAGTACATTTCCAGGTAGGGTATAGTCATATCCTAACATGTTATGAGGATTGAGATCATACCAATCCATTAGACTAAGTTTTGGGTGAGATTCAAACTATGATACAGTGAAGTCCTATAAATTAGGCCTATTAGCCCTATTGGTCCTAGATAGTAGGAACCCTGTGTACGAAAGACCTAGGGGTCTAAAAATTTCAAAATATTTTATGAAATGATAAAGGGTATCTGAATATGAGATTATTTTTTCAGGTCATTTGGAAAGTCTGGACAAGAAATGGGAAAAGGTCTCTGAAAAAGGCTACAAGGAATTAGGCCTCTCAAAGACTAAAATTTGAACTCGATTGAAAAGAGTTAGAAGATCCTTCAAAATGGATTCAAATGGTATCAAATGGAATGTTTTCATGATGATGGACACCCCCGCAATGAATTTCATGTATGGAGAGAAGTTGGCACTTAGATCCTTCTAAGTGTAAGAGAAGTGAAGTACCCAAAGGATGTTAGTCTTTCAAAGGTGAAGCACAAAGAGTGAGACTCTTAGAGAAGAGTTGGATTAGAAATTAGTTAATCATCTAAGCCTAATAAGGACCTAGAGGAGATTAGGGTCCTTGAAGAAGACAAAGAAGGTCTTCTCAGCCAATTGTGCAAGCAAGCCTTAGGAACACTCACACCATATTGGTATCAGAGCTTGACCTGATCAGGCATGTGGTGGATGTTTGAACCTATTGAATTAGTTGGAGAGAATACACCAGTGGGATCAGTAGAAGATAAAACCATGGTGAATAACACTGAGTTAGCCAAAAAGGTAGAAGAACAAGAAGAAGATAACAAGTTGCTAAGAGAAAGATTGTCTCAAATGGAGCAACTCTTGGGTGAAGTCCAAAACAAAGCTGATACGGTGAAGGATAAGATAGATTTGAAAGAAGAAGAAGAAGAAGAAAGGGAGAAGGGAGTGGAATTAGAAAAGGAAGCTCCAGCCCCTGACCCTGTTATTGCTGAAGAACCCTTCTTAAAGGCACTGAAGGATTTAAGTCGCAAAGCTTTGGAAGGTGTACCACTATTTGGTGGACAAATGGATCCAGATTCAATTATGGATTGGATTGACAGTATAGAAAACCATTTCAAATGTGATGGTGTAACAAAGGCCCAAAAAGTGAATGTGGCCAAATCTAGGTTGAGAGGCTCAACCCTCACATGGTGGAAGTTTACTCAAACTGAAAGGGAGAAAGAAGGAAGGAGTCCTATAGTCACATGGAAGGGCATGGTGACCAAGATAAAGTAGACCTCCTAGCTGGATGATTATGAGGTTTAGTTGCATAGGAGAAGACACAATCTCAGACATAAATATTTGGACGTCCAAGCATACACCGAAGAGTTCCAAAATTTGTGCTTAAGGTCACAAGTGGTGGAGGATGAAAGCATCAAGTTAGCTAGATATTTGAATGGACTCAAGTGGTCTATTTAAGAAGAAATGAGTCTTGTGAACTTCAAAACCAGTCACCAATGTTATCAAATGGCCTTGAAAATAGAGGAGAAAAGAAAAAGAAAATAAGAGAAAACCTCTAAAGGACGAGGTAGAGGAAGGGATAGAAAAGGACAAAGAGGTGGCTATGGTGGAAGGAGTTAAGAATCAAGGACACAAGGAGAAGTCAAATACACTGAGCAGCAAGAGGGAAGTTCTAGTAGAGGTGGTAGAGGAAGGAACTCAAATTTCAGAGGAAGAAGTGGTGGACAAGGAAGAGGCGATTACTTTGCCAATATGAAATGTTATCATTGCAACCAAATGGGACACCCTGCCTATAGGTTTCCAAAGAAGGGTAGTACTTCTCAAGGAGGTAACAAAAGGACTAATCTAGTTCATGAAGAGACAAATGAAGCAGAGACATACTCTGAGGTACCATTAAATTAATAAGAAGGTGAGAACCCCATGATGAGGAGAACATTGATCAAGAGCCGGTTAAAGAAGAGCCAACCCAAAAAATGTCCCTATTTAGAATCAAATGTAAGGTGATGGGAAAAGTATGTAGAGTCATCATTAACTTAGGGTCTACTAACAACATTGTGTCAGAGGAGGCAGTCAGCAAGTTAAGCATGGCAAGGATACCCCACACCCATCCTTACAAGGTCACATGGCTCAATAAGGGGCAACATGTCTTAGTCAATGAGGAGGCTTGGGTGGAGTTTTCTATAGGGAGATATAAGGACAAGGTTCTATGTGATGTGTTGCCCATGGACATATGTCACTTGCACCTAGGTAGGCCATGACAATTTGACCGCCAAGCTATCCATGATGGGGTGAAGAACTCCTATACATTAAGAAAGACAAAGTGACTTTCAAAATCCAATCACTGTTAGAGGATGCAGATGTGAAGACAACAGATCCTAATGTGCTCATGGTTGGTGAAAAAGAATTATTTGAAGCCATGGAAGAAGGAGAAGGAGTTGGGTATGCATTGGTGCTAAGGCCAAGAGAAAATAATAAAGAAAAAGGAGACAAGAAACTAGAGATACCTAAGGAGATACAAAGCATGTTGCAGACTTATGAAGGTATAGTAAGTGATGGACAACCATCAGCATTACCCCCTAAAAGATTCATAAGTCATAGGATAGACCTCATACCAAGAGCTACCCTACCCAATAAAGCAGCTTACAAGATGACCCCTCAACAAAATGAGGAGATTGCTAGACAAATAGAAGAAATCCTAAACCAAGGTCTTATCAAGTAAAGCATTAGCCCTTGTGCCGTACCCATTGTCCTAGCACCTAAGAAAGGAGGAACTTGGAGGCTTTGTATCGATTCAAGAGCCATAAATAGGATAACCATTAGGTATAGGTTCCCCATTCTTAGGATTGAGGACCTAATGGATTGTCTAGGTAAAGCTAAGTACTATAGAAAGATAGACTTAAAGAGTGGCTATGACCAAATAAGGATACACGAGGGAGATGAGTGGAAGACAAACTTCAAAACCAATGAAGGTTTGTATGAATGGCTTGTCATGCCATTTGGACTGTCTAATACCCCCTCCACATTCATGAGGCTTATGAATGAATTCCTTAAAGACTACATTGGCAAATTTGTAGTAGTATATCTTGATGATATACTGATTTATAGTAGGACAAGAGAGGAGCATCTTCAACACCTTGAGACTATCTTCAAGAATCTACATGAAGAGAAGTTGATGATAAACTTGGAGAAGTGTGAGTTCATCAAAACAGAGTTGGTATACCTTAGGTTTGTTCTATCTCATGGAAATCTAAAAATGGACAAGAGTAAAGTGGAAGCCATCATGAATTGGCCTACTCCAAGGACAACAACAGAGGTAAGAAGTTTTCATGGCCTTACTCAGTATTATAGGAACTTTATAAGGCAATTTAGTGCTATTTGTGCTCCTATGTTGGACACAATCAAAGGAGGGATGAAGAGTAAGTTCATATGGAATGAGAAAGCCACCAAGAGCTTTGATTTGTTAAAAGAAAAGATTGCTACCCAACCTGTCTTGGTCTTGCCAAGCTTTGAGATGCTTTTCACTATTGAGTGTGATGCAAGCAATGTGGCTATTGGAGCTGTCCTAAGCCAAGAGGGAAGACTAGTGGCATTTCATTTAGAGAAGTTGAGTGAACCTAAGAAGAAGTATTCTTCTTGTGACCTTGAAATGTATGCACTAGTTCAAGCTTTAAGAAAGTGGAGACACTTTTTTATCCCCAAGGAGTTCATTGTCTATTCAGATAATCAAGCTTTAAGTTTCTTGAACTCTCAAGAAAAGTTGAGTCACAAGCACATTAAGTGGGTTGAATACCTGCAAGCTTACACATTTAATATCAAGCACAAGAAAGGAGTACTCAACAAAGTGGCAGATGCTTTGAGTAGAAGATCTCTTACCATTCAAGAGATCCAATTAAAGAGCATGGGAATAGATCATTTCAAGGATCTATATGCTGATGATGAAGACTTTGTAGACATTTATAAGGTATGTGCTGAATACAAGAATCATTTTCATAGCAAGTATTCTAAATACACTTTGCAAAGCAATCTTTTGTTTAAGGGAAATCAGTTATGTGTCCCTGGAGGGTCTATTAGGGAGGATATGATTCAAGAAAAGCACAATGGTGCATTGAGTGGTCACTTTGGGATCACTAAGACACAATAACTTGTTCAAAGGTTCTATTATTAGCCAAGAATGAACCTTGATGTTAAGAGGTATGTGGAAAGTTGCATTTTATGTCAAAGGGCCAAAGGTACTTCTTCAAATGCTGGCCTTTATCAGCCACTACCTATTCCCACTAGGCCTTGGGAATGCTTGATCATGGATTTTGTAGTTGGGTTACCCAAGACAAGACAAGGCATGGATAGTGTATATGTAGTTGTGGACAAATTCAGCAAGATGGCTCACTTTGTGACATGCAAGACCACTAATGATGCCAGCCAAATAGCCTCTCTCTGCTTCAAAGAGATAGTAAGAATCCATGGGTTACCTATGAGCATTGTGTCAGATAGAGACACCAAATTTATGAGTCATTTTTGGAAGACTCTTTGGCGAAGGTTAGGCACTAATTTATCCTTTGGGTCTACATACCATCCCCAAACTGATGGTCAGACCAAAGTGGTGAATAGAAGCCTTGGAAATCTATTAAGGTTCTTGACCAAGGAATACGGTCAACAATGGGATCAACTGATTGGACAGGATGAGTATGCTTACAATGACACCATCAACCGATCAACAGGGAAGAGCCCCTTTGAGATAGTCTATGGTCTACATCCTAGAGGAGTCTATGAGCTAAGAGACTTAAAGGATGGAGTGAAGGAAAGTGGATATGCTGATGATTTTGCTTATGCAATGCAGGAGATACATGATACAGTGAGGAAGACTTTGATAGAGAACACCTTGAAACATAAAACCAAGGTTGATGAGAGTAGAAGAGAAGTTCAATTCAATGTGGGAGACTTAGTAATGATACATCTAAACAAGTCTAGACTTCAAAAGGGAGTCCCTCACAAGTTGCAGATGAGAAGGATAGGTCCATATCCTATCTTAGAAAAGTATGGAAATAATGCTTTCAAAGTGGAGTTACCAGAAGACAGTGGACTGTCCCTTTTCTTTAACATTGTAGATCTGGTTCATCACAAAGGACCAACACCAAACATGGATCAAAGCCTTAGTGAAGTGATCAGAGATGTAGAAGACCTCAAGCTACCTCCTGCTCCAGTCAAGAAAGATGACAATATACTGGATACCCGAGTCTACAAGAAGACTAGAACCAAGGGCTACAAAGAACACTTGATCAAGAGACATGATCAAATGGATGCTGATGCAGTATGGATTAAAGAATCAAAGTTTAAGAAGATGGGGATTGATCCTACACTACTCAATCCAAGGGTGGATTGAACTTCTTGTTTTGGGGAGGATGGTGCAAGAGCACACCTAGGCTAACCTCCATAGTTGTGATGTTTTGGCTTGTAATTGACATTGGCCAAGTCAAGATAGTTTGTTTGTGTTGGACCTTAGAAGGTCATTGCATTGTGGCCTAGGTGAGTTAGTTAGTAGGACTAAGGTCACCAAAATAGTCATTGTTAGTAGCTTTTTAATTTTCTTAGGCTTAGAAGCTTAGTGATGGATTTGAGAATTGAATGTGTCCTAATCACATAAATTTTGACATAGAGATGCTTGGAGGCCATTACTGAAGTTTTTTCCTTGAAATATAGAGGATAGAGGCCCTAAAACTTAGGAAGTTGGCATAATGGCAAAGATGCCAAAAGTTGTTACAATGTTGTCATGACAACATTTGGTTACTTTGGATCCCCCTAGAAGATAGGAGTTGGATATCGACAAACAATCCCTAAAAACATGGAAGATGGCATCTAATGTATGTAGAGGCTCGAATCTCATCGGTAGTGATGATTGTAAGAAATATTTCTTTTGTGAATATAGCTCTGCAACTCTGATTTGTGAAGAACCCGTGCATTTGAGTGTGACAGTACCATTAAATGGATTGAATGCTTTAAGTTAGTGATTATTTTGTGTTCATAGGACTGTTCTAAGCATCTTTCATTCAGTGAACAAGTTTATTTGAGGTTGTTTAAAGTCTTGTATAAATTGTTTTTGATTTAGTAGTCTTACTAGTCCTGCCTTGACCAGTAAGTTAGTTCATGGCTCCCCCATGAAAAATAACCATGGTATCTTCCTAAGGGTGGTTGGATATGATAGGGGAGTCATTAGTCTATATATATCTAGGATTAGGAGTCGTGAGTAGATGAATAGCTATTTTTACTAATAAGCCCTAGGCGAGCTGACAGTGCCCGGTTAGAGGTTTAGAATAGAAGAATTGAAGATTTCTTGCAGGGTGGAGAAGTACTGTACAGGAAAAGTATAGTTCTAGGTAGGGTATAGTCATATCCTAACATGTTATGAGGGTTGATATCATACCAATCCATTAGACTAAGTTTTGGGTGAGATTCAAACTGTGATACAGTGAAGTCCTATAAATTAGGCCTATTAGCCCTATTGGTCCTAGATAGTAGGAACCCTGTGTACGAAAGACCTAGGGGTCTAAAACTTTCAAAATATTTTATGAAATGATAAAGGGTACATCAAAATATGGGATTAGTTTTTCAATTCCTTTGGAAAGTTTGGACAAGAAATGGGAAAAGGTCTCTGAAAAAGGCTACAAGGAATTAGGCCTCTCAAAGACTAAAATTGAACTCGATTGAAAAGAGTTAGAAGATCCTTCAAAATGGATTTAAATGGGATCAAATGGAATTTTTTCATGATAATGGACACCCATGAAATGAATTTCATGTATGGAGAGAAGTTGGCACTTAGATCCTTCTAAGTGTAAGAGAAGAAATGAAGTACCCAAAGGGTGTTAGCCTTTCAAAGGTGAAGCACAAAGAGTGAGATTCTTAGAGAAGAGTTGGATTAGGACTTAGTTAATAATCTAAGCCTAATAAGGACCTAGAGGAGATTGGGGTCCTTGAAAAAGACAAAGAAGGTCTTCTTATCCAATTGTGCAAGAAAGCCTTAGGAACACTCACACCAGATCCGAAATGTGGATGATAAATTTTTTATACAATTAAGCCTAGAAAACTTCATAACATGATATGGATTGTGGAAATATAACCAATTTGAATATGGAATAAGTTAAAAAGAGGTGATAAAGGTATGCAGAGCATTATAAATATATGTTTGGTTTTAGTATTGATTTCAACCTGATGAAGGAAAGTACCAAAAGTGTATGGGAGAAAAGTGTTCAGTGTTGTCATGATTGCCAACCTGATGAAGTATTGTCAACTTGTGTGCATAGAGTGTGCGCGGTGTATGAGAATAAGAAACATGCACATGAAAGAATACTTGAAGTCTAATATGTAAGAATGAGTTTTTGAAGTCTAGTATTGGATGTTCAAATGTTGTTCTAATGAATGGTGGTGATGATAAGCTAGTATACATGGTATAGATCCAAAAATATTGGAAGTATGGGAGAATGGTATATGCAGGAAAGAGTATCAAAAGTTCTTATGAGAGAATGTTCCACATTGCTCTACATAATAAGTTTGGTGTAGGGGCACCTAGAAGGAAATTTGAACACCTAAGGGAAAAAAATTTGAAGGGAGGCTCCAAAACATCCATCAAGATGAATTGGGATGTCTTGAGGCCAATCATGGCCATTTGCAATGATCTATTCAATATCAAGATGAAAATTCCTAAGGTTCCTGATAAGGATCCTAGGACCAAAATGTTTGTAAGGGGGGCCAATAGTGCCTAATTGGGATCTAAATAGTTGGTAGGGACCTAGATAGGATAAATAGATCCGAGGGTAAATCTAGATACAATTTTGATAAGTTAGAAGCCAATAAAACAAAAGTTAGAAATTTAAACTTTTGAATTCTAACGGTTAGTAGTTGTTTGGAGGGAAAACTTGATTGAGGGACATTTGGTACTCTAAGGCATTCCAACCGATTGGATTTGGATTGAGGAAAATGAAACACCATATATGTAACCTCTAGAAAGCATATGGGAGGAGGATAGTATGATGGATGAAGGAGATGTACGGACTGCAATAAGATTTGTAATACAATCACTATTTTTGTAAAATTTTCATGGTATTATGAATCGATTTCATTGTCTAGGCTTCTCTAATGGTTAAGGAGTACAAATAAATATTGTTGGAATCACTTCTTATGTCCTAATATTTCCATTTGAAGCATTCATTTCCTGTTTTGTCTGACAGAGCTTTGAAATTATGATATTTCTTGAGTACTTTGAGTACTATGGAGGCTAGATGATCATTCCATGAATGTTTTCTTTTTTTTTTTCTCATGGAATGATCATGTTTTGACTTATACCATCTGAATATAACTTCAATTTGTAGGAGAAGTGAAGTTTTGGGTGTAGATCAACAAGTTGTTATGTTGATGGAGGACTAAAATGGTTGCATGGGTGTAGCAGGAAGGATTATAGCCATTGGAGGGATATTTTTTATGGTGGAATGTGTTCCCACATGTCAAGGGGAAGGTAAATACATCATTGGATGTTTGATAAAGTGCTTGGAGGGTCAAGGTTGAGAGGGCCCCAGGTTTGAGGGGTTTTAAGGAGTGATTTGGGGATTTTTGGTATAGAAAGGATGTATAACAAAATTGGTTGCATTCCTCTAATTGGGACCATATTGACACTCTCTGCAAAGTGGCAAGGTTGGGTGTCGAGTCTAGAATAGGGTTCCTTTCTAAAAGTGACCTATTAGGTCTAGTGAGGAAAATGAAACAACTGATTTTGACCCTTGTATTCCAAAGTACCCATACCTAATTCTAAGATATGTTGTGTAAGCCCTAAATGGGTATCTGGATCTATAAAGAGTTTGTTCATTTATTTGGGAAAGTTTGGAGTAATTTGTAGAAAATAGTGAGAATAAGGCTACAAGGATTCCTAGGCCTACTAAGACTATATAGTGAACTTGAGGTTTGGAGTCAGTGCAGGAGTCTGAAACCTATTGGATTATTCCAAGATAGGCCACCCTTTGAAAAATATGATTCAAAACTTTACTCGTAAAAATGTCAAAATATAGAAACCCTTAACAGTATTATTGTAACCAATTAATAATAGGTAGCCCACATTAAAAATTAGTCATAGAGATGCTTGACAATAGAAAAAACATCAATGCATTCCAAACAAGAAGTCAAATACCAACAAAGATTCAAACTAGAAACCCTTCAATTCAAACCCAAAGCCGAATAACAACAAAGATGTTTGAAAATAGAAAAATGATCAAAGCATTGCACCAAGAATATGGCTATGACATTACATCAGAGGAGTACATTTTCCTTTTTCATATGAAAGTGTTTATGAAAACTGTATATTGTATTCATAAGAACAATGACCAAAAAAATAATTCCTCAACAAATAAAATACCAAATTAGAAAAATTGAAGAAATGAAAGCACAAAACTAGATGTGACTTCCTTTTCTTGCTAATGGGTGGCCTTAGCAAGGAAAGAATCCTCACCTGGGTCAAATACCATCCAGACGAAGCATTCTATGTAGTCCCCATGCTCACTGTGAAGTAAGATAGTCGTAACACCTACAAAACAAGTTGCAAATGAAGGATAACTCATTGAAAATAAAGGAACCAATGCAATGAGAATGAAAAACAATTTAATCTGAATAATACAAAGTGAAACCATTTTATACCTCTATGAAAGTGAATAAAACTGGTGACAAATATAGAATGTAATGCTCACATGGTGAAATTGCAGGGTGTTGTTGCACTCATGTTTGATCCCAAATAGATAGAACACTCTAGAATGGGTGGGATAGGAAGGAATGAAAGATAGCACAATTCATGAGGAGGCAGGCATATTGAATAGTATATGTATTGATTCATGTAACCAGGGTGATGGAATTAAAGAGAGATGACACGTAGTAAATGTGACTGCCTATTCAAGTGTAAGGTGTCGATGAGAAGTGAAGGCGGTTAGGATAGTGGATTTGGTAGTCATGTGGGTGAATGCCACAAGGCCACCCTATCCACTTTAGATGGAAGGGAGGATACTTTTGGGTGGTGGGCCTACGTACATTCCAGTCAAGGCACCAAAATAGGGTCTTTTTGACACATTGGCAAAAATGGGCTAGTTGACGTGGCATATGGATGATTCGTCAAATAAATTTTGATTTGGGGTTGCCAACTAGACAACGTAGATGTGGAATTTGTTTTTGATATGGGGTCCACATGGTGACCCACTTGGACCCTAAAAGTTAGGGTGCACACATTCTGGTTCCTCTCCCATATATGCTTTAGAAAATTTGGTGACAGATGGAATAGAAAGTTCATTCCTAAATAGGAAGAACGAATATCAAAGAAACTAAATTTTCTACAGGCTAAAAATTCCCATTTTAGGCTACTTGCTTCAAGTAGATGGAAATGACACCTCTATATCAGCCCTTAGTGGAAAGTCTATCAAATTTCACATGTTGTGGTAGATTGGCACAAGGAGAGGACATATTTCTCAATAAAAAAAATAGAGCATTGAATGAGAATTGGTAGGAAAAGTGTACGAATAGGTTTTAAAAGATGAAAACAAAGGCAATTATTGGAATTCTATTTTCTCCTTTCTTTGGTTTTGGTGAAAGTGCTTGAGGCAAGTAATGGATTCCCCCATTTTCCTGCGTAGCAACAAATGACAGATGTCATTTTTGGAGGTGGTTTCATACCTCTATTTGAAATTCATTTCCAAGGGTCGTGGATATCATGTATTCATTAGTTGGAGGTGGAGGTGATAAAAATGGTGCTAAAATGAGAGTTTTTTTTGAATGACGACCGTTAACATGAATATATCATCCATATTCTTAGCTTCTCTTTTGGATTTGGGCAAGACGAAATTGGATGCCTTGTTGTTGCCAAGGGAATTTTTGTGCTAGAAATCTTGGTGGATGATATAGATATTGCAGTTTGGAAGTAGATGGGAATTGGGATCCCATGGGCTAAATAAATTCTCAACCTTTCATACTCAACATGAATGATAGAGATCTCAGTCATCATCGTTGCTTGGCAATGGCGGGATGAGACTATCTCAAGAAAATTAAATCTATTGATGAAGTGAAGAAATTTGAATGGTTAATCGATTTTGTGGACACACTTTATGGATGGGGGTTTCCTTGATGGAGCTTAAGGATTATTATTTCTATGAATGCTATAGTGGGTTTTGTATATTGATGCAGAGTGCACTGCTAGAAGACCTAGTTGGGCTCCAACTCCTTGTAACCACTTCAAACTTCTGATTCAAACACCCCAAATCCACATTTGTCTTCCTAGGGTGTATAATAACTTGTCTAAGAGGCCAACTCACTCCTTTTATCACAACTTAGCTTTCTAAGCCATGACACGAAATCTTTGCAATATCTCCTTTAGGGACACTTTCCCTAACCCAAGATTAAAGTGGAAATCTTCACCAGAGGTTTTGACCAATAAATATAAGTGATGGAAGAATTTATTTAGACACCAAGGGTATATTCCACCAATGGATTCAGATCTATAGACCCAAGGATGGTCAAACACTAACTAGCCTATAATTCCTTGTAGCCCTATCCAGAGGGTTTTTTGAGCATAAATTTCAAAAAATGAAGGATCTAACTGATCTAATTAGGTTTATAGATACCCTTTATGGAGTTTTGAAACATTCCAAAGCCTTATCATCTCACTCCACTCCTAAACCACTAAACTCTTGCAAAGCTCACAAACCTAATTAGCTAGGCTAGGCTTGGATTACTAAGAAAGTGGTCTAAGGTGGGTTCACATAATGAACACAAGGGCTTAGATAGATTCCTCTACCCCAAAATGGTCTAGATCCACCATTGGTTCGATCCTCCCAATAATATAGTTCACATACATGTGACTGTACTAAAGAAACATGCTAATTACATAGAGATAATTAGCCTAGGGCCGACTTTGTCCCAAAAATAATAGAACCAACACTAAGATTCTGAGCTTTAGGAATATTAAAGAGCATGATCCTAACTTGTATTTACCAAGTGGCCAAGTAGATCCACTGGTTAAACCCCAAGTTAGGATCACATCTTTGGAGCACACCTAGTAAACTATGGATTCTCAGACAGTGACTAAACAAAATCTCTAACTCCTATGAAACTTTACAAAAAAAAATCAAACCAACTGGAATGTTGAAGTAAGTCAAAGCATCAAAAATTTCTACAACTGGATTGAAAAATGAATCTGTACCAGGTCATAGACTATCCAAATAACTCAGAAAACTCTTATGTTTCCTTCTCTGAACATCAAGCTTCGTACACTGTAAACTCTAGCCTTCCTAGCAAGCATAAGAACATCTAATACCATCATCTTGGAATTATAGATGCTCCATTAAGTTGGTGTGGCCATTTTCATTTGAGTTTTCATTCTTCAAGGAACATTTTGCAAAAAGACAACTTTTTGGCAACATTTGTCAAAGTTGCTATTTTGGGTAAAGTACCAACACTACCAACCTCAAAGGGTGTGGGAGAGGTTTAAAACATGCCAAGAGCCTATCCTAAGGTCTCAAAACATAAAATTCTAACTAAAGACTAAAATCACCAAAATAGACTAACATGGTCTAACATGGTTTCAGGAACCCATGGGTTTATAACTTACCTTAGGGTCCTTCACCTTACACAATAGACCCACACAAGCACACACTAGGGTGATCTAATGGATTCACCTTATTAAAAACAAATTAAGAATAAAATAGGAACTTTAGGAGGTGCCCTGCACCATACTCCCCATGGAAAAAGTAACTCAAGTATCATGAGTTGGGAGGTCTTCAAGTGGATAGCCTATCTTCTGAATGTCTTTAGGGGTCATCCAGGTAGCATCTTCAATGGGTTGGTTTTTCCCTTTGACTAAGTACTCATAGGAAGTGCCTCTCCTAGTTTTCTTTTTCACTCTCTTATCTAGAATGCTTTCAATCTCAGGAGGATTTTCTTGGGGCATTCCCTTGAGTGGTTGGAGTGTGGGAGGCTCTAGAGCACCTTCTACATCATTAGTACTAACAACACCTTTATAAGCTTAGATATCTGCAACATTAAAAATAGGGAATAAACCAATGTGAGAAGGTAGATCAATATTATAGGCATTGTTGCCACATTTCTTTAAAATCTTGAATGGGCCGAGATTTTTTATCATAATCTTTTTGTATTTATCCTTGGATATTCTCTTTTTCTTAAGGTGGATCATCACCAAATATCCCAATTTGAACTCTAAGTCTCTCCTCTTTTTGTCAGCCTGTGCTTCGTACTTCTCAATGGTATGCTGCAGTTTGGTATGCACATGTTAATGGATCTTCTTCATCACTTTAGCAAAGTCTTCTTCTAGTGCACTTCTTTTATCTATGTCTTTGATATCTCTGAGTTCCAATACCCCTCTAGGGTGAGTACCATATACAATCTGAAATGGAGTTAAACAAGTACTCCTATTGACTGAATCATTGAATGAGAATTTTTCTTGTGCTATGATAGTATCCTAGGTAGCTCCATTTTCTTGGGTGAGGCATCTTAAAAGGTTTCCAAGGGACCTATTTATGAATTCTATTTGACCATCAGACTGTGGGTGATATGCTTATGATAGAGAAACATTTGTTCCTAACTTTTTTCATAGTGTTCTCGAAAAATGTCATAAAAACTTAGGATCCCTATCTGATGTGATTGATATTGATAGTCCATGAAGTCTTACAAATTCTCTGAAGAATAATCCTACTATGTGAGATGCATCATGAGTTGTTCTACATGGAATGAAGTGTGCCATCTTTGAAAATCTATCAACTACAACATAAATGCTATCAAATCCAGACTTGGTCTTTGGAAGACCTAGGACAAAGTCTGTACTTACTAAATCCAAAGGTTTTGAAGGGATGGGAAAAGGAGTGTAGAACCCTGCATTGGAGGTGTGCCCTTTGGCTTGTCAGAAAACTGAACAACTTTCCACAAAACTCCTAACACCTGTCTGCAACTTGGGCCAGTGGTAGAACCTTCTAACAAGCTCCAATGTTTAATCCACCCCAAAGTGACCAGATAGGCTTCCATAATGTTTTTATTTGATAATTTTCTCCCTCATGGATCCTTTTGAGACACACAATGAACTACCCTTGAAAATAAGATCATCCTGCACAATAAACTCTAAGAAAGCAATGTGGTATCTGTCTATCATCTCAGTGCAAATTTGGCAAGCCTCTTTGAAATCTTCATCCATAGCATACATATCCTTCATGGCATGAATTCCAACACTCTCCAACTGAATGGTTTGGGTGGTTAGGTGTCTCCTACTAAGAGCATCAGCTACTTTGTTTATAATCCCTTTCTTATGCTTGATAGAAAATGTATATGACTGTAAGAATTACATCCATTTCACATGTCTGTGATTAAGTTTCTCCTGTCTATCAAGAAATCTAAGTGCATGATTATCAGTCAAGACTACAAATTCCTTGGGCAACAAATAATGCCTCCATTTCCTAAGTGACTGAACCATTGCATATATTTCAAGATCATAAGTAGAGTATTTTTCCTTATCTTCATTGAGCTTCTCACTGAAAAAGGAAACTGGCCTTCCTTCTTGGCTCAAGACTCCCCCAATGGCTTTATTTCTTGCATCATATTCCACTATAAATACCTTGTGAAAATATAGTAGGACTAAGATAGGTTGCTCTGCAATCGTTTTCTTCAACAACTCAAAAGACTCATTAGCTTCATTAGTCCATGAAAATATGCATTTTCTTCCACCTTTAATGGTGTTGATAATGGGAGCACATATGCCACTAAATTTTTTGATGAATTTCCTATAAAATCTACATAAACCATGGAAACTCTTTACCTCAGAGGGGGTAGTAAGAGGTGGCCAATTAAGGATGGCTTCAACTTTGGAAAGATCCATCTTGAGACTATTCTTGGAGATCACAAAACCTAAGAACACAAGTTCTTCTTGAAGGAATACACACTTCTCTATATTTATCTTCAACTATTCCTCATGGTGTTTTCTCATTACCATATCTAAATGCTTGAGGTTCTCTTCTTTGCTCATGCTAAAGATCAAAATATCATCAAGGTATACAACAAAAAATTTATTAACAAAAGGCTTCAAGACTTCATTCATTAGTCTCATAAAAGTGCTTGGAGAATTTGAGAGACCAAAAAGCATCACAGGCTATTCATAGAGGCCTTCTGTGGTCTTGAATGTTGTCTTCAATTGATCTCCACCTTTGATGCTTATCTAATGGTAACCACTCTTGAGATCTATCTTGGAGTAATAGCTTCCACCCCCTAAACAGTCCATCAAATCCTCTATTCTAGGCATATGAAACCTATATCTAATGGTTATCCTATTGATTTCTCTATAATCCATACATAGTCTCCATGTGCCTTCTTTCTTGGGTGCTAGGACTGCAAGGAAAGCACAAGGACTCACACTTTTCCTAATGAGACCTTTTGACAACAATTCCTCAATCTGCCTTGCTATCTCTTGGTTTTGTTCAGGAGTCATCTTGTATGCTGCTTTGTTCAGAAGAGTGGCCCCTGGTATGAAGTCTATACAGTAACTCACTTCTCTTTCAGGTGGAAAATATTCTAGTGCACTCTCAGCTATGATAACCTTGTACTATTCTAATAGTGCTTTGACCTCTTTGGGGCCTCCATCCGTAATAGGGGCTTTGACCTTTGGTTATTTCACTGGTGTCTTTTTGGACCTCACTACTAATTCATAACAAGGTGTATCCCTTTATTTTAGTACCTTCATGAATTCTTTCTCTCCTACATGCAAAACACTACTAGTAACATGTTTTTCTTTCTCATAGTCAAGGAGTGGATTCATCGCATACTCAACACCATCCTTAACTATAGTAGGATAAGTGCACAGAGATGAGGGACCAAAAAGGGGGTATAAGTTGCCACTTTTTTTTTCTAAAATCAGCAAACTCTAAAATTCAACGAGAAATTGAGGATAGATACACTCAAATTTTAAAATGTGACAAAAACAAGAGATTTTCTGCTCTAAATCTAGTTTCTAAACTACTAACTTATTTTAGAAATGGTCAAGATTAAGGCTCTCTCTCTCTCTCTCTCTCTCTCTCTCTCTCTCTCTCTCTCTCTCTCTCCTTTTATCATTTTGTGTGACTAACATAGGGCGTACGCTCTATAGGACATACACCCTATGTAAGTGTATCATCTTAAAATGGAAGCACTTCTATGTTAAGAGCATTTATCCCTCCTTAGGGGACATTTTTGACCTCCATCATATCATCATCTTGTTTTTGCATCATCCCATGCTTATGTGCTGGTTCAAGACCCTGATTGGGCCTCTCCGGGCACCTCCTTCCCCACCTGGCATATTTCCAGGGGTTTTGACCCCCTGGGTCAAGGTTGACCTTGACCTTGACCTAGGTCAGGGTCGACCTCAACCCTGACCAAGGTCCCCCTTTCAAAACTGGAAGCTTGTCGGCTGCCGGGGGTCATCCAAAATTTAGTTTTCCTGCTTCTGGTTCGACTGCTTCAGGCTCCGAAGCGTTGATTCCTAAATTATATTTAATATAGGTCCTCTCCTAGGGTTAAAGGCTTTAATGGGAATTTAATCCTCCTATGTAGGCCTCCTTAGAAGATTGTGCCCTAATTTCATATAAAAGGAAACATTTCTCTCTCATTTTCTCTAAGCATTATGAATTATCAACTAGGTGATCAAGTGAAGTTTCAAGCATCCATTATTCCTTATATTTCCAATCTCTCAAGGTGCTCAAGTATTCCTCTCAAGCATTCAAGTCCTCCATTGAAGATCAAGGATTCAAGCTCTCAAGCCTTTGAAGGGATTAGGTGCAAACATTCAAGATTCATCATTCAAACCCTAGATCTAGCCATCATGATGGTGTGATCTTCCTTCGAGATCCTTCGTGCATCCTCAAGACTCTTTCATCATTTCTTCAAAGTGGATTTCAAGCATAAAATCATGGAGTTTTATGGTTCCTATTGAGTTCATGCTTTCATACTTATATACTTTCATACATTTGAATTTCAATTACATATCTATTGAATATCATGGCTTCATTGTTAGATTCAATTCTACTACTTGTTAGCATTTTGTACTTTATTGATTTCAAGGTTAATTCCTAAATCAGGGTTTGAATAAGTCAAAGCCCTCCCCCACAATAAACAATCTCCTTTTTCTTGTAGGTACAGGTTCAGAATAGTGGATTTGAGACTAGATCTAGATACCCTTTTCGACTTTCTTTGGGACGACGCGAACAGATTTTCTGTCAGACCTGTGTAGGTCAGGGTTGACATTATTGGGTTAGGGTTGACATTTTTGGGTCAAGGTTGACCTTTTTCATAAGATGACATCAGAACAAAAAAAGATTTCTAGGTTTTGTTCATCTCTGCGTTTTGGTTCGGGATCAACTGTCAGTTTTTCTAGAAAGAGTCCACAGACCTCAGAAAACAATATTCTTTGATCTGCAATATTTCAAGGTTAGTACATTTCTCCTATCTCTTCAATTACTATAATATATCATTTCCATACTTATATTTAATAGAATTTAAGGTATCTCCTTTTTTATTCTCCTTTCCAAATAGTTGATTCATTTGTTCATTAGCCCTTCCTTGGTGTTGATCAATTTGGATCTCCCATTTGTGCATTTGAGGGTAAAAAGGGAACATCCTATCTTCTCCCTAATCATAATTACAATATCAATCAATTCAATTCAATTAAGGTTAAGGGATTCAATACATTCTAGGCAACTTAAAGGACAATTTACACATCAATGCATTACATTCCAAGATAATCAATCAATCATTCTTAATACATCATATATTCTCAATTCCATATCTTAATCCCCCCCCCTTTACATTTTTGTAAGATAGAACATTCAATTTCTTACCTTACATTTTAATAACATCCATTTTATATCTTACATTTTGGTGAACCCGCGATAGACAACTCCTTCTCTTTGGTGTTAGATTTACATCTTAGATTAGAATTTACATAATACTAATAAAATATTCAAAAAACACTTCTTGCATTTTCATCATGAAATTCTTTTGGTGTATG
>MU225683.1:3287614-3304975 GCA_018584345.1 Thuja plicata | reverse complement strand
AAATCTTGACTCATTAGAAAGACAAGAAAAGCATTGAAAATAAGTAGAAAGTCTCTAATGAGAGCTATGGGAAGGCGTCAAAGAGTGGAAGATCCAAATAACAATGAGTTATGGGCATTTTTTGGTACACTACCACGAAAGGATAAATCAATTGTTGAAGCTTTAAAATCCATGATTGAAGACTCTTGGAAGAATAACACACGAGTATATCCCAATCAATGAGATCTTGTAAGAAGGAGGATTGGTGGCTGAATCCACATTCCACATCTGAAACATTTTTTAAATTCAACTTAGACACAATTCTTTGCAAAATTTATACATATGTATCCTCAATTTAAAATTAGTCAAAGATATTTTGAAATGGCTAAACCTTTTTATGTGAAGATAAATAACACACGCACAACTTGTTGTTGTAGGGTACATATTGAATTTTCTAACCATTTTGATGTTTATAAGCATATATGTGTAGATTTGCATTCTAACAATTTTTTGCAGGATTGTAACATAAATAACCCACCTACATCTTCAAGGGAATTAATTACTATAAATTTATGTGAAAGAGCGGATGGTCAACAATTTTACAAGCTCACATGCTTGAATGGTACATGCATAGATTGTGGTGGTTTTCAACATTTGAAAATTTGTCAACATATGGAGAGTACACATGCAATTGGGAATGAAAAAGTGGATTTTGGAAAATATAAGACAGTTGCATATGCTCTAAAAGATGGAAAGGAGGCTAAAAGATGTGATTTAGTAATTAAATAGATTATAGTGTATCAATTCATGAGTATTTTTCATGACTAAAAGATTGTGTATGAGTATGCAAAGCATACACATAGAGATCGATGATTGGATATGCAATTCAAGTTGTGCAAGGACACATTCCCACTTGATACCATTGTTTCAATTGTTGACTTCGCAGAGAACTATACTCTACAACCACAAAATGAGGTGCAAGAAAAGTATTATAGCTCTCAACAAGTTGCTATATTTGTTCATTTAGCATTTATGCATTCACCTGAAAGTATAGAGGAGAACAGGAAGATATTGAGGGAGTATCATTTTTACATAAGTGATGATCATTCACATTTTACAGAGTTTGTACATGGTTTCTTTCATCTATTTTATGGTGATTTGAGTAATAAGAGCATATCATATCATCGACACATCATATGGTCAGAAAATTGTGCATCACAATTCAAGAAATCTCAAATGTTTTATTGGTTGAGTTGGATGGATACGAACACTGGTATTCAATATATGTGGAATTTTATAGATGTCAGTCATGGAAAGTGAGAGCACGATGGTGCAGGTGCATGTATAAAAAGGGCCTTAGCTCGTGAAGAGTTAAAGTACAAAGAACAAGCAACATTTTCAGATGCGAGATGTATCATCCAGTGGTGTAATGCTACAATGGGTCTAGGTAATGAAGGCGAGTCTATGGTTTTTTTGGTTGATGGATGAAACTAAAATTGCACCATACGAGGATTGTTGTACATTAACAAGATCAAGAGAGATACACTCTTTTAGAAGATCTAATGCAAGTTCATGTATCATCCACACACGACATATGGCATGCTTTTGTTCATCATGCATATATGAAGATTGGGATGGGCGTGAGTCAAAGGAATGGGTCAACGAATGGTCTACACAAATTTTGAGCCCACTTGACTCCTATCATCTCCCAGTAACATTGCAACTAACACAAATGGAATCATCCATTGAATTTGACCATTTGTCTGATCTAGTGCAACCAGGTAAATTGTCAACTCACAAATAGTCTCAAATTTAGTACTTTATCGTAAGTATTCATTATATTAATATCCTCGTTATGCTTCTATCATTGAATACCATGTTTTTGTTGTTATTGCACCTAAATACAATGACCAAGGGACATATTATTATTTGTGTCATTTTGTTGAGGCCAAAAATAAATTGGATCACTCGGTTACAGATGATGAAGGATTAGAATACCCTACAGGAGCAGTGGTTGTAACTGGTACATGGCTTAGACGGTATTGTATGAAGAACCCTAGGTTGTGGTTGTTTAAGGATTGAGAGACACACAGGAAGATTCTTCATTATTCCAACCTTGTCATTGCATCAAACGTCCATTTGACCAAATATGGAGGAAAACCACACAATAAAAATCTTTGGAAGGTTCGTGAGTCAAACCACGAGGCAATACTTGAGACAATAAAGGGTAGGGAAGATCCGACTGGTTCATTGGACTAAAAGTGAATCCAAAATGTTGTAATGTCAAATCTAGTTGAATGCATGTGCATATAACATTTATATTTGTAAAGGAATTAATTCCCTTGAATCCACATTGGGTGGATTGTAAATTCTCATGCATTACCCTGTATATATAATGGGAAGTTTGTAAGATTTAATAACAAATTTTCTCTTCTATTTTTTGGGGCAATACCAAAGGTTTTCTCTTCTCAGCTCTTTCCTCCTAGTGCTCCTAATGAGCTGAGTTGTAAACATATTTTTCATCACTAATTAAAAAAAATATGTTCACGAAACAAATTCTAGAAATATATGTCAAGCTTAGTGTTATGTTTCATGCTAGCACATTCTTTATATATATGTATTTACAAAAATATCATTTAAACTATCAAACCACACATTTAAATCATTTAAAAATCTTGAAATATGCTCATCATGGCATCAAACTATCTCCACCAATAGCTCTGAAATGCTGGATGAATGCTAGGAACAACCATGTCATGGAGGCAAAGTGGCTCGAACGTTGCCAACCGCTATGGAGCCAAGTGTCCCTCAAGGTGCACCAAGCAACAAAATTTCCAATCTTCAGGAGTCCATTTATCAGAGCATGCATGGGGTATCAAAAATATATCAAGTGCTATAGGACCTTTTCATGGAGGCCTACGATAACCTATCTCAGATTTTAGAGATTCCCTTCTATTTTCATTTGGCGACCCAATCTCGATTGATGCAAAAACTTGTAATGTTGCACAGTTGAAAGATGAGACATTGCATATCCTAAAAACCACTCATTTTTGCATCAAACCATCTCTACCAATAGCTCTAGAATGCTAGGTGAATGCTAGGAATGACCTTGTAATGGAGGAAAAGTGGCTCGAACGTTGTTGGTCCCGCTATGGAGCCAAGTGTCCCTCAAAGTGCACCAGGCAACAAAATTTCTGATCTTCAAGAGTCTATTTCTCAAAGCTCATGTGGGGTATTAAAAAGCCATCAGGTGATACAAGACCATGTTATAGAGGTCTATGATAACCTATCTCAAATTTTATATATTTTATTCAATTTTTATTTTCCAACCCAATCTTGGTTGAAGCAAAAACTTGCAATGTTGCACAGTTGAAAGCTGAGACATTGCATATCTTGAAACCGGTCATCATGGCATCAAAGTGTCTCTGCCAATAGCTCCAAAATTCTAGGTGAATTTTAGGAATGAACCTGTCATGGAGGTAAAGTGGCTCGAACCTTTCCGACCGCTATGGAGCCAAGTGTCCCTCAAGGTGCACCAGGCAACAAAATTATCAATCTTCAGGAGTCCATTTCTCAGAGCTCGCATGGGGTGTCAAAAATCCATTAGATGCTACAAGACCATGTCATGGAGGCCTGTGATAACCTATCTCAGATTTTAGATATTTTCTTTAATTTTCATTTTTTGACCCAATCTTGGTTGATGCAAAAACTTACAATGTTGCGTAGTTGAAAGCTGAAACATTGCATATCTTGAAAACAACTTGTCTTGTCATCAAACCATCTCCACCAATAGCTCCAAAATTTCTCTTGAATTCTAGGAACAACCCTTTCACAGAGGCAAAGTGGCTCAAACATTTCCAACCGCTATGGAGCCAAGTGTCCCTCAAGGTGCACCAGACGAAAAAATTATCGATCTTCAGGATTCTATTTATCAGAGCTCGCATGGGGTATCAAAAAGACGTCAGGTGCTATAGGAAAGTATCATGGAGGCCTAGGATAACCTATCTCATATTTTGGATATTCGCTTCCATTTTCATTTTCTGACCCAATCTTGGTTGATGCAAAATCTTGCAATGTTGCGTAGTTGAAAGCTGAAACATTGCATATCTTGAAAATAGCTCATCCTGGCATTGAACTGTCTCTTCCAATAGCTCAAGAGTGTTGGGTGAATTATAGAAACCACCCTGTCATGGAGGAAAAGTGGCTCGAACGTTTCCGACTGCTATGGATCCAAGTGTCTCTCAAGGTGCACCAGGAAACAAAATTGCCAATCTTTAGGAGTTTGTTTCTCAGAGCTCACGTTGGGTATTAACAAGTCATCATGTGCTAAAAAATGTGTCATGAAGGCCTATGATAACCTACCTCATATTTTGGAGATTCTCTTCCATTTTCATTTTCCAACCCAATCTCGGTTGATACAAAACCTTGCAATGTTGCGCAGTTGAAAGCTGAAGCATTGCATATCTTCTAAACCGCTCATCCTGGCATTGAACCATCTCCACCAATAAATCTAGAATTTTGGGTGAATTCTAGGAATGAACCTTTCATGGATATAAAGTGGCTCGAACATTATCAACCTCTATGGAGCCAAGTGTCCCTCAAGGTGCACCAGGCAAAAAAAATTCTGATCTTCAGGAGTCTATTTGTCGGAGCTCGTGTGGGGTATCGATGAGCCGTTAGGTACTACATGACCATGTCATGGAGGTCTACAATAAACTATCTTATATTTTGGAGATTTGCTTCTATTTTCATTTTCTGACCCAATCTTGGTTGATGCAAAACCTTGCAATTTTGCATAGTTGAAAGCTGAAACATTGCATATCTTGAAAACTGCTCATCTTGGCATTGAAACTTATCTGCCAACATCTCTAGAATGTCAGGTGAATTCTAGGAATGACCCTATCATAGAGGTGAAGTGGCTCAAACATTTTTGACTGTTATGGAGCCAAGTGTCCCTCAAGGTGCACCAAGCAACAAAATTGTCGATCTTCAGGAGTCCATTTCTTGGAGCTCGCATGGGGTATCGATGAGCTGTTAGGTACTATGAGACTGTGTCATGGAGAATTACAATAAACTATCTTGGATTTTGGATATTTTCTTCCATTTTCATTTGCTAACTCAATCTCGGTTGATGCAAAACCTTGCAATGTTGCGCAATTGAAAGCTGACACATTGCATATCTTGAAAACCGCTTGTGCTGTCATCAAACCATCTCTGCCAATAGCTCTAGAATGCTGGGTGAATGCTGGAATGACCCTTTCATGGAGGCAAAGTGGCTTGAACATTTCCAACCGCTATGGAGCCAAGTGTCCCTCAAGGTGCACTAGGCAACAAAATTGTCAATCTTCAGGAGTCCATTTCTTGGAGCTCGCATGGGGTATCTTATATGAACTATTATCAATTCATTAAGGTTTTGGAATGAAAATTATGAGTCTAGGTTTATGAAATGAAACATACATATTCTCATTAAGTATGAATCATTTAGTAACAATATACATAGATACACGTGCAAGCATAAATATAAGGCATAAGCAATTTACAAATAATAAGACATCCACATAAACATAAAGTAGTCTACATCAATACACATGATATATTCATAGAGAATGAAGAAAAATATATATGTCCAATAATTTCGTAGATCAAATATGTCTAATAAAGTTAAATTGGCGTCGTGAAAGCCAAATGGATATAGAACACATCACTTATACAATATATAAAAAATATGTCCAGTAATGCCATATTAGCATACAATGATTATCCCTAATCTAGTCTTTTCCCGAAAGGGGAAGTAAAAAATCCTGAGCTGTCTTCGATCATCATGTTGATGGAGATGTAGTACTCTTCTGAGTGCGCTCACTAGTCCTCCTGTCTAGAATCTTCTGCAGCTCGAGTTGATAAAATAATAGGTATAAACATCAATAACTAATATACATAGGAATTTAATTATAGGATGACATAAAATAAAATATTTTCTTACTACTACCAAATAGTCACCATGTACATCCATCGAAGGGGCATGCTGACGATTTGGAGTAATGAGTCCTTACAACAATGATCAACAATTTTATGTAAAATACATACATGAATATCATCAAAAATTTAAATACAAATGATTAAAATAACAATTCTAATTAACTAATCTCTTTCATACGTTGGTCAGTACATCAGATCTAGCTATAGCTGCAGCTACACCACGATTCAAACTATCACGAACAAAAGGACGAGTCTTTGTTGTCATTAACTGAAAATGAAACAACAAGAGTATTATGTAGTTATCAATAATACCTATAATATTTTACAACCCCAGTAATCAATAAATGATACCTCTGTGAAGGTGTCACCGCATCCTTTAGTGTGCGGTGTCGATGTCATAGCTCCAACATTAAACTAGTGCACATGTATGGTAATTTATAAGACAACCATTAATATAAGAACAAACCACTGACTTGTTAATTATAATGAATTATTACATATATACCTGTGAACTAAATGATGTCATCACAAAGCTAGGTGAAGGAATGGGATCATTGCCATGACAACTCTGACTCTGGTTTTGATCATAATTTGTCTACTAATTTAGTTATTCATTAATTTATTAATTAAATATAATCAAGTAAATCAAATTAACATGCAAATAAACATACCTCAATGAAATGTGAACGAGGCCCTTCACTGTCTAATGTCAACGTCAATGGTCCAACAGTTAACTAATGTACATGCACAATACGTTATGAGATAAACATCCATATAATTATAGAATAATCAAATGTATACTTTAAAAAATGTTTTATTTGATACATACTTGTACAGTTGATGATGTAGTGTATAAGGGGTCTGTGGGATCATTGCCACTGCAAATGACACTCTTTCCCTAAATTTTCATCGTAAACAATAGATACTAATTTAATTAAATTCATTCATTTAAAAAATAAAATATGATCAAATAAATTCAATGAACTTGAAAATATTTACCTGTGTATCAATGCCAAATGTTGCATTGAGAAAATCATTAGTCATTAGTCCATCATCCTCTTCCTCTCTCTCTCTCAGCAGTACCAAATGTGCATAAGGATCCACAAGAATGAAAAAAATGACCCCTTGCAGACCGACCATTGTCACCCTTGACTAGAGGAGTGACGCACTGAATGAGAGTCTGTGTCAGAGCACTAATTGTGCCTAGTGTGTCCACCTCCACATGTTCCTTCACATTGGAAGGAATACTAACATGATTAACCTCTGGATTTCCACTGGGCAACCTAGGTGCATTAGGGTCATGACATGCCATAGTTCTATCAAATGATGACCCCCCACCTCTACCTTGAAACTCTAGAAAGTCAAAATAATTTGGCACCTCCTTTAGGACAAACTCACAATAGAGTTTCCTCACAAAATAGATAGGAAACTAATGATTGTTACGAGGGGAATCAAAGACCATCCACCATCTGTCCCAAAAGTTTTTTTTTTATATCTTCATTCAATCACCAATGAATTGGGAACCTTCTTGTTGTAATTTCAAGAGTTTTAGTTTCCTCTAGCTTTTTAAAGAGTTTTCAAATGTCGTCTTATGTGATTTCTTTCTTTTTTATGCCCTCATGATAATTTATTTGCATAATATTGTTTTTGTTCTTCTCTTTTGTCATGCCATAAATTTAGTTGCCCACTAACTAAACCTACATGGGTCAAGATTAATTCTAATGATTTTGAAAGTGTTACCCTTCTAGGATTTGTACCAATAGAATATTTTAACCTCCTAATTAAACATTCTATTTTTTTTCCCTCTGTCTATTTGGTTTATCAAATTTTCATGTGTTACAGTAGGAGGTTCCTCGATTGGTGGAGGTGGTTGGGGTTCATTTTCTTCATTATTTTCAACATCCATTTGTTCATGAGGAGAAGATGGAGGGTTTGGTTGAGGATTTTCTGTGGGGAGATCATTCATTCCTAGCAATTAAAATAAAATCTATTTTAAAAGTCTAATTAAACATAAAATTTAAGACAAGAAACTTTGACAATCAAATTGATTGAAAACAAAAAATTAAACCTAAATTTCAATATAAATAAGATATATGGTTGTAGAATCACTTACCTCTTCTTCCGGTTTGACCTTGATGACATTGTGGAGCCATTTTTTTCTTCAATTTGATGGAGAAAACCCACAATGAATCACATACGCGCTGTTATGGAGAGAATTCTTGGCAAGCCGCGAGTTTGGGGAAAGAAAATGAGCCACAAAAGTGGCTGCCCAAACTTTATATAAAACCTAATAGGGCGTACGCCGTATAGGGCACACACCCTATGGTTTAAATTTCCCAAACCATAGGGGGGTGGGCTATAGGGCGTGTGCCCTATGGCTTGGGCAATCTAAGCCATAGGGTGTGCGCCCTATAGCCCGCATGCCCTATGTGCGTATGGTGGACCAAAAAGGTATTTGGCACCTTTTTGGTCCCCCATCTTGGTGTATATACCTAGTATAGACATTAGAATCTCCATAATTCTTGGAATCTACATCAAATTGCTGAGTTCTACCTAATAAAAAATGACATGCATCCATCTCTGTGATATCACATAGAACTCTGTCTATGTACCCTATCTTAAAATCTACCCAAACTTGTTCATTGATGATGGTTTGTTTCTCCTTTTTCAACCAAGAATATTTATAAGGGAAAGGATGAGGGATTACATGCAACTTTAACCTAGTAGCTAACTCCCTAGATGCAATATTATTAGTTGATCTAGAGTCAACTGTAACTTTGCATACCTTGTTATTCACCTTGCAGCTTGTCCTGAATAATGAATTCCTCTGAGGTGATTTTGCAGTAGTAGGTACTCTTAGGAGTTTCCTTTGCATCATGAGGCATTCTCCTTGTTTTGGATTTGCAGGTCTGTAAGTTGCAGAATGATAGGAGGATACACTTTGACTGTCATCTTCTTGGGTGAGTTGTACTCTTTTATCTACTCCTTGTCTGGTGGTTCCATTCTTCTTAGGGCATCTAAAGGACTAGTGGCCAATTTAATTGCAATTAAAATACTTCCCAGTGAATACACTAGGTCCTCTTATCCCAAATCTCCTCTACTGTTTGATCTCCTACCTCTTAAGTTGCCTCTATTATTGTGTTCCCCTTCTGACTCATGGTTACTAAACTCTCCTTGACTTATTTGAAAAGGACCTCTACCATTGAACCTACCTCTACCTTTGAAATTACTCCCTCTACCTCTGTTATTTTTTTCTCCTCTCCTCTTCTATTTTTCTTCAATTTTCATTGTCATTTGAAAACACTTATGTACTGATTCAGGGTTGAATAAACCCATTTCATCTTGAATTCTATATTTCAGTCCATTTAGGTACCTTGCAAGCTTGTGTTTCTCACTCTCTATAACTTTGGCCTTCAAGGTCATTCTATGAAACTCTTCAGTGTACCCACTCACATCAAGGTCCTTTGGCCTTAGATTTTGCAACTTTTTTTGGAGGGTGATCTCATAGTTCTCAGGTACAAACTATTTCTTGACTTTTACCAACATCCTTTTCCATGTTGAGATAGGGTTCTTTTCTTCCTCCATATTTTCATTTTGTAGAAAATTCCACCAACTTAAAGTAGGGACTTTCATTTTGGATTTTTTCACCTTGACTTTCTGATTTTCAAAGACATTATCACATTCAAAGTAATTCTTCAAATATTCTATCCAATATATGCATTCTTCAAGGTCCATTTTCCCAAAAAACCTGGGGATGTCTGATTTCTGATCTCTCCTTCCAACTCTCTCAAGAGCTTCAAGAAATTTGGCTTTCTCTGTAGGTTTCTTCTTCTTCTTCTTCTTCTTCTTCTTCTTCTTCTTCTTCTTCTTCTTCTTCTTCTTCTTCTTCTTCTATGTTTGGGGGTCCTTCAACTTATTTATCTCCTCCATATTCTTGTTCTTGGTTACTTGTTCTCTGAAAATTCTAGCTAATTCCACATTAGTGATTCTAGTAGGAACTTCCTCTCCTTGAGAGTCTTCTATTCTGTCACCCATTCTTCACTTCTTTTAAGGTCTTAGCAAGCTTTGATACCACCTGATGTAGAGTGCACTACTAGAAGACCTAGTTGGGCTCCAACTCTTTGTATCCACTTCAAACTTCTGATTCAAACACCCCAACTCCACATTTGTCTTCCTAGCATGTATACTAAACTGTCCAAGAGGCCAACTCACTCCTATCACAACTTAGCTTTCTAAGCCAAGACACCAAATCTCTGCAATATCTCCTTTAGGGACACTTTCCCTAACCCAAGCTTAAAGTGGAAATATTCACCATAGTATTTGACCAACAAATATAAGTGATGGAAGACTTTTTTTAGACTCCAAGGATAGAGAATCCACCAATGGATCTAGTTATATAGACCCAAGGATGGTCAAACACTAACTGGCCTAGAATTCCTTATAGCCCTATCCAAAGGGTTTTTTGAGAAAAACATTCAAACACAGAAGGATCTAACTGATCTTAATAGGTTTCTAGATACCCTTTATGGAGTTTTGAAACCTTCCAAAGCCTCATCATCTTACTCCACTCCTGCACCACCAAACTCTTGCAAAGCTCACAGACCTAATTAGCTAGGTTAGGCTTGAATTAATAAGAAAGTGGTCTAAGGTGGGTTCATAGAATTAACACAAGGGCTTAGATAAATTCCTCTACCCCAAAATGGTCTAGATCCACCATTGGTTTTATCCTCCCACTCACATAGTTCACATACATGTGACCGTACTAAAGAACTAGGCTAATTACATAGAGATAATTAGCCTAGGGCTTTGTCCCAAAAATCATAGAACCAACATTGAGCTTCTGAGCTTTAGGAATCTTAAAGAGAATGATCCTAACTTGTATTTCCCAAGTGGCTGATCAGATCCACTGGTTAAATCCCAAGTTAGTATCACATCTTTGGAGTAGACCTAGTAAACTATGGATTCTCAGATAGTGAGTAAACATAATTTCTAACTGCTATGAAAATTTACGAAAACAAATCAAACCAACTGGAATGTTGAAGTAACTCAAAGCATCACACATTTCTGCTATTGGATCAACAAAATGAATCCATACTAGGTCGTAAACTATCCAAATAACTCAAAAAACTCTTCTATTTCCTCTTCTAAACATCAAGATCCGTACACTGTAAAATATAGCCTTCCTAGCAGGCATAAGAACTCTAATACCACCATCTTGGCATTATAGATGCTCCAAGAATTTGGCATGGCCATTTTCATTTGAGTTGTCATTCTTTGAGAAACATTTTGCAAAAGTTGCTCATGCAACATTTTGCAAAAAGACAACTTTTTGGCAACATTTGTCAAAGTTGCTATTTTGGGTAAAGTGCCAACACTACCAACCTCCAAGGGTGTGGGAGAGGTCCAAACCATGCCTAGAGCCTATCCTAAGGTCTCAAAACCTAAAATTCTAACTAAAGACTAAAATCACCAAAAGAGACTAACATGGTCTAACCTAGTTTCAAGAACCCATAGGTTTATAACTTACCTTAGGGTCCTTCACCTTACACAATAGACCCACACAAGCACACACTAGGGTGATCCAAAGGATTCACCTTATTACAAACATCTTAAGCATAAAATAGGAACTTCAGGGGGTGCCCTCCACCATATATGGTCCAATATATTTTGTTGAATCCCATTTATATAACATGGGTATCATTTTTGTAATGTATATTCTCATTTGGATATTTTAGGAGCTAGGGTTGTTTATGGGAAAATTTTTAAAATCTCTCTCTACCAATGTAAGAGTTTTTGTAGTCTCTCAACAAAATTTTTAAATTCTTTCTCTACCAATTTTGACAATAATTGATGGTTGTCAAGCTAAATTAATGGACAATGTAAATATGATTTTTTATTAATAGAAATTATTTCGATTCATGACAATTTTTTTGAATTCTTTCTGTACCAATTTTGACACTAATTGATGGATGTCGAGCTAAAGTAATGGACAATGTAACTATAATTTTTGATTAATAGAAATTATTTCGCTTCAATAGTTTATTGAGAAATCAAAAATAAAAATAAATATATATTATAATAAAAATAATATTAATCAAACACTTTGAAGAAAATGATGGTGGTCTGTAACTAGAGCATCCCATCTCGCACGCTATCTTGCTCCGCACATGCTCAAGTTGGGGTGCCATTAATGGCCTCCACTTCCCCCGAGTATGACAGTGGTAATAAAGGAAAGGCCACTCATTAACCTAACAACCATGGGAATAAAATCTTTCTTAAAAGCATTATTATTAACCCCAGAACAAAAATGCAAAGTAGATAAATCGTAGCGGCTGTGTTGGAGCACAACCTTTTGCAGGCGAGAAATGGAGAATAAGCAGTGGGGCCCAAACTGAGAACTTTCAAACAGGCTGTCCAAAACAAGAGGAATCTACCAGAAGGTTCCTACTTCATCTTGACTATCTCCCACACCTCAAAGGCAGCCACAAGAGATGGAGGTAAGATTCTAATGCCTCCCAAGCTCATCATTAAAGCGAATCCACAAATAATTGTCGCAATTGAACAAGAAAGGTTAGACTTAGAGATAATGCTATATTCTTTTCTATTGTTAATGTTACCAAGATTCCATCTAGAAACTACCTTAATGACTAGTTTCAGATGATTTGGGGCCAAAAAGTAGGGTTCCATTTATTGTATTGTAGAATGTTGCAAAAGTGCTTATTTTTAATGTTCTTTGTTGATTCTTAATCTCAGAAAGCTATTGTAGACAAGCAATTCAAGAAAGTTAGCCCATATAAATTTAGATCCATCTCATGGTCATTCAAATCCTCACATAACAAAGTACTAGCTCTTTCTAGCCCTAGATGGATTGTCCTTAAGAATATCCCTCCATTTTTGTTAAAACTAATCCCTAAAGCCCTCAAACCAGTTGGTAGAGTGTTGAGAATTGATCAATCTAATGTCCTTATTCCTCACACTGATGTTAGAGTTCTCATTACCTTTAAACTCAGTATTGATTTCCCTTAATCAATGCATTTTGACCTTGGTGGTTGCCCCATCAATTTCTTGGTCACCATTTTGGGTGGTATTAACAATTGCTACCTCTGTAGGAAGGAGGGTAAAAAAAATAGGAGTGCCCTATTTTTGAAAAGAGAACTTCCTCTCCCTTTAGAAACCCTCCTCCACCCCATGGTAACCCCCCTACCCCAGAAATTGACACTTCCTCTAGGATACCCCTCCTCTCCCCACCTCGCTGACCTTGCAATGCCCTCCTTCCACCAAGGATAACACTCTCGCAGACTGGATGCAAAACTCAGAGGAAATTTATGCTACCCTCGACAAACTCAAAGGTCAATTTGATGATCACAAAACCCCCCCAAGCCCAACCTTAGTGGTCCCTAAAGCAATACATAATCTCCCTAGTGCCAGTGAATTGGATTTTGGATAGAAATCTGGTGTCAACTCCCCTCTTCCTAAACATAGAATTCTTAATGTTCAACAAATTGCACTAGAAAGGATCTAGATTAAGGCTGATAAGGTAAGAGATGTCCCTAAGACAAATTGGAAATTGTATTATATTATTCCTATGGTCAAGATTCTCCTACTGAACAACCTACCTCCCTTGGTGTATCAATTGACAAGGCTAGTAGCCCCTGGGAATTCTCTCTCCCTTCAACCTCCCCCACCACAATTGACCCCACTACTCAGGGTAGTGGACTAGCTGAAGATAGGTTGATCTTAAACTTGTCCTTGAATGACAAACTCAATGAATTCTCAGTGGTAGTAATCCCAACACCTACCCCCTCTCTCCCCCACTTGATCAGTGGAGATATGGTACAAAGAGAAGAACAGAGGTACCCACATTGTCAACTGATGTAGTTGTGGTGGAGGTTAGCCAGAAGAGGAACCTTGAGCCTAAGGAAGGAGAGATCACTAGAGAGAAGGAGGATTCTTGAAAAATAGAAGGAGACAAATTCATCTTTTGCTTAGAATCAGATAAGGAAAAGAGGAAGGATAATAAGCTAAGTAAGAAAGACCCATTGGAGGCTACATGAGGGAATAGCCTAAAGAAGAAAAGAGTAAGACCCCCTCTGATGGATGGTAACCCTAAACCTTTCAAACACCCAAAGAATGATATACCCTAATGTTTCAAGAGTTTTAAAACTCCCATAGACAGACAAATAATATTTCCTATGTCTATCAATTGTGCATCCTGGAATGTCAGAGGATCAGAATCCTGTGACAAGAAAATATGTAGTTAAAAGGTTTCTGCAATTACACAAAGAGATAGACATCCTTTTGCTTCATGAATTAAAGGTAGTGGGATTTTCCCTAGACATTGCATTAAAATGGATATGGAAAGATGCTACTACATACTCTTCTAAGCACCAAAAGGGAAAAGGAGGGACTTCCATTCTTATAGGTCTGAAGTGGAAAAATTTGATCACAGGTTTGGGTTCCTCTCCATGCAATAGATTAGTGTGGGTTACATTTAAGGTTGAAGATAATATCCTTGGAATATGCTCTATTTATGCTCCAAATGATCACCATTCTAGGATTATCTTATGGAAGTGGATCTCAGACTTGGATAACATCCCTTTGATCCTAGCAAGAGATTTAAACATGGTTGAGAGGGCTCAAGATAAGCAAGTAGGTTTGAGATTTGAATGGAAAGGTAATGAAATGGTCTTTTGGAATAGAATTTTGTCTAAACCTAATCTTTTTGATCCCTTGGCAAAGAAGAAAAGGGACTCAAAACGGGTGTGGTTTACCTGGTCTAACTTCCAAAGAGGAGACAAGAGAATATACTCAAGATTGGATTGGATCTACATGAACAAAAAATTATTCATCTGCCCCCTAGTTATAGGGGATGATTTTTTAAAGATTATCACCTACACCCTCTTAGACCACCACCCTATTCTATCATGCATTCACCTTATTTCAAGACAAAGTGACACACCTTCTAGAAGATCAAGTTTTGCACTTAATTCTTCTCTTCTTAAAGATGAAGATGTTCAGACTTCCATTAGGATTATTGCTTGGTATAATGAGGACTAGATTGTTCAGCAGGTTTCTGAGGTTGACAGATGGAATCATACCACATAATCTTGGAAAAGGATGCTTATAATTGTGGGGAAGAAGAAGGACAAGGATGTGAGAGGGAAAGAGTATAGGCCTGTGGAGGAGTTATTGGAGGTTGAGCTTTAGATTCAAAGAGATTTGTAACCCAAGGTTTTTGGATAAGGTGATGTATTGTAGGGACTCTCTTACAAAGCTACAATTAGCTAAGACCAGAGGAGCCAAGGTGAGAGCCAAGATTAACTGGCTCAATCTAGGATATAAGGAGTCTAAGTTCTTTTTTTAGACCTTAAAAAAGAAGGAAGCAAGGGATAATATTGTCTACATCATGGAAAAATGGGTTACCATCATAGCATAGGTAGGGACTGTGGACACCTTCTCAAAATTTTATAGCAAGGTTTTCACCTCTAAAGGAAATGACTCTATGGTCTCGGCTGGACAAAGGATCAAAGGGGTCATCCCTAATAAAGTATCAGAGGAAGATGTAGTTTTAACTGGTAGAGAAATCTCCATGGATGAGATCAAGAATTCTATTCTGAGTATGAGGAATGATAAGGCACTAGGTCATGATTGTCTTATAATTGAATTCTTTAAGTCTAATATTGACTGGCTATGTAACAATCTGTTCAATGTTTTTCATGAGGCCATTGCAGCTGGTACCTTAGGTCCTATTCTAAATGTTGGCCTCATTAAATTGATCCCTAAAGAAGGGGATAAACTTATAATTAATAATTGGAGACCTATCACCCTGATGAATGTGGGCTATAAGATCTTAGCAAAAGCTCTGTCCTTAAGGATAGTCAATGTGCTCCCTAAGATAATTAATAATACCCAAATATGTTTTGTCAAGAGAAGGTACATCTTAGAGAATCTGGTTACCTGCTAGGAGGCTATAGACTGGAGCAAATCTTTAGGGTAGTATATTTCTATGCCGCTCATAGACTATGAAAAAGCCTATGATCGCATTGAATGTAAGTTTATCTTATTAATGCTGGAGTGCCTAGGCTTTCCACCCTTATTTTTTAAAATGGTCTCCACCTTACTTTATGGAGTTGTGGATGCAGTAGAGGTTAATGACATTAGATCAACCTTTTTTGAGCTTAGTAGATCCATCAGGTAGGGATGCCCTTTACCCCCCTCCCTTTTTGTTATAGTTTCCAAATCCCTTCACTACTTGCTTAGGGATAACACCATGTCTCCTCAAGTGAGAGGTATTTCTATACCTAATGGTCATGAGGTGTCCAAAATTTAGTTTGTAGATGACACATCTATTCTCCTTAACCTTGAAGAAGATAATATGGGACACCTTATGAACAAATTGAACTTGTTATGTCTGGTCTCAGACAGTAAAATCTCTATCTCCAAGTCTATAATGCTAGGATGGGAAGATAGCCCACTAAGGTGGTGGGACAAGTTTTATTTAAAATGGGGAGGCCCTAACCATATTGTGAGATACCTAGGAATTCCATGTTTTGTGGATCCTAATAATAATGGGATGTTTTGTGTTGGAAATACANGGGGGGGGGGGGGTGAATCAGATCTTCAAATTTAAACACTTAAAACAAATTGATCCACATTCATACATATATGAATCTAATGTAATCTCAGATAGCATCCACACAATGAAATAAATAACACATAACACAGTAACTTGGTAACCCAGAAACCCAAATAGGTAAAACTAGGGTGGGGATGACACCCACAAAATTCTCCACTACTGCAGTAATAAAGTGTGCCTGTCAAGGCTACAAATGTTGATTACAAATGTAATCTACCCTGCTAAAGGTCTGCCTGGTTAAGAGCTAACGATCATTACAATCTACCCTGTTAAAGGATTTCAACTTACAATAAAGTAAGCACTCTGTTAGGAGATTAAGAAAGGTCTTCTAGAACCACTCTGTTAAGAGATTTTCACCTGATAGAATGATTATAATTTCTCAAGTATTGATCCTTCATTATGTACTTTGATGCTAATGACAGATCTCCTCTTTCCAGTACCTTCTATGATCTCATAATATGATATAACTTTACTCTTCTGCTCACTGTGTTGTCACTTTGCTTGATCTCTGCTTCTTAACAAAATAACCCTATGTGCATTTCAATTCAAAAATGCAGTCACCACACTTCGTCTACTCACTGCTTACACTTACAAAATAGGGTTTAGAAGCAATCTAATATATCCGTTCAAATCTGATAGCAAGATCTAGATCAATGATCAAGATCTAATACCCATACCTTGATGGTATTACAATTAATGTTTACAATAGATCATGCATAGGATAAAAAAATTAAATGCATAACTAACTTCGTAGAAGAATATTAAATGCA